>PVJN01056080.1:0-12884 GCA_004026805.1 Lasiurus borealis | reverse complement strand
AGTTTTGTGTGTGTATCTTCATGAAGGATATTGGTCTGTGGTTTTCTTTCTTTGTATTGTCTTCATCAGGTTTTGGTATGATGTAATACTGGCCTCATAAAATGATTTGAAAAGTGTTTAACTTCCTCTACTTTCTGAAAAAAAATTGTATAGAATTGATAATATTTCTTTAAGTATTTCATGGTATTCAGTAAGAAACATGAGCCTGGAGATTTCTGTTCTATTTCTTTGGTAGATTTAGGCGATGTTTAGGTTTTGGAATTTTTCTTGAGTCAGTGGTTCTCAACCTTTCTAATGCTGCGCCCCTTTAATGCAGTTCCTCGTGTTGTGGTGAATCGTAATGTAAATATCTGTGTTTTCTGATGGTCTTAGGCGACCCTGCTAGTGGTTCTCAACCTGTGGGTCACTGCTGTAGAGCCTAAGACCATCAGAAAACAGGTCACGACCCACAGGTTGAGAACCGCTGCTCTAGAGCCTCCTTCTCCTCCCACCCCCCCATCACCCCCCCCCACCGCTCCATCTTGGGGGTCCTCTGCCGCTGCCCAGCCATCCTGATTGTCTCTCCCTCTTTCCAGCTCAACCTCAACCCGCTCAAGGCGCTCCGCCTCCCCCAGGGTGCTCGAGTGGATTGCTTCTCTCTTTGCTTTTGCCACCCGTGGAGGTTTTAAGGGCAAAACCTAAATTCTAGTGAGTTGTCCTCCGCAAGTTCCTGACAATAGAACCGGTGCAGCCACTGTCGGCTAGCGGTTCAGGCGGAAGGAGGCATGTTTTCAGTCTTTGCCAGTCAATGCGTGTGCTGTGGGTTGCCACGAGTCTGTCCTTGTTGGAGATGCCGCTGCTTCTGCGCACTTCTGCGTTCCGTTTGTCTTTCCGTACTGCCTCGCTGCTCTTCTGCTCGCTGTTGGTACACAACCCGAGATGGGGAGAGTCGAAAACTCCCCACGACGGACCTTGTTATTCTTGTTGTCACGTTCTTGTAGCCGGTGAGCACCTCGGCCTGGGCTGACGCTCTCACGGATATTAAAATAGCGACCGGTCATCTCTCTCTCCCAATTTTAAATAGCGACCGGTCACAGTCTTGTCCAGTTACGCGCCCTGGCGTTCTCAAGATCGATGCGTTATTTTGGTTCTCTATGATGGGATCCCTAAACGTATCTGTGGCGTCTGGCTTTCCGAAGATGATATTTTGGGGGAGGAAATGCGTGGTTTGTGTGCAGGAGACCAGCTTACACAGTCCATCCAGCACTTCTGCCACTATATACCCAAGGGGGTATTCCACCTCCTACTAAAATATAATTAAAGGAGGAAGGACACTGTGGAAAATATACATCTATACGGTGATCTGTTGCCAGCGTCTTGAAAAGCAGTACGTGTTTCTAATGAAAGCAATGGCTCGTTCAGTAAATTGGTGCGATTCAAATGTTGCTGCTTTTTGACACAAAGCCTGTACCTTTTCTAGAAATTTCAGATGTAAATGCATTCTGACCTGTGGATTGGAAAATTCAGGGCCTGTTATGAGATGATACACATTTTTAAATGAACATGAATTTCTTCGCTAAGTCTTTTTCCTTCCAGAGTGTTTACACCTGACGCCTTAACACGTTGCACCAGTAGTTTTATTGCTAGCTTTACCCAGTGGCCAGATAAGTTTCTATTGAAGAAGTAAAAAAAAAAAAAAACCCAAAAAACCGTTCTATGAAGTGTAATACTTTAAAAAGATATTAGCTTGTAAGAACATGTCATAAATAACTTCAAAATGCAATAGGTATTTAATTTTAAAGTGTGCCTTTGACATTTTTGTAAAACACTGTGTAATATGAAAACACGAGAAGGCTCGTGATCCGCCTGCAATTAACATATATCTTCACTCAGAAAAATATTGTCTTATCATAATAGGAAAAAAAAGCTATTTGGACACTATCTTGAGGAAATAATCATTCACACAAAATCATATAGAAGAATTCTGTATATAATTGTAAGTGTCAACAATTTGTACAGATCATATACTGTCATTTTGTACAGATCATATATGTAAGACCTATCTTTGTTTAAGAAAGCCTTGATTACATCAATCATACTTAGAAAAAACACATTTATTTCAGAATTTATACCTGGACATTGTTTATATATTATGGGAAAATTTTAATTGAAAAGACTGGATGTATGTTTTATTTGTTTTTCTAAACAGAGCACTCAATAGGTGGTTGAAAATTTCCCATAGATGTATGTTAATTTAGTAATTGTGGTTTATGAGATGGAAGCTTCATTATACTGATTGTTTAATAGATTTGCTATATAAGCAGAAAGAACATGGTTCAACCAGAGATTTTCATATGTGTGGGCATTACTCTTCCTGATATTTGTGTCCTTTGTGGCTCATGCCACTTAACTGCAGGCTGAGACCTATTCTCCTTGCAATTAGAATAAAATAATCTTTTTATTATATATACATATATACATATATATATATATATACACACACACACACGTGTGTGTGTACTCATATATATGTGTGTATATATATATTTAAATATATTTTTATTGTGTTTATATATGTGTGTATATATATGTATATATATATATATATTTAAATATATTTTTATTGATTTCAGAGAGGAAGGGAGAGGGAGAGATATATATAACATCAGTGATGAGAGAGAATTATTGATCGGCTGCCTCCTACTCATCTACTGGAGATTGAGCCTGAAACCCAGGCATGTGCCCTTGACTGGAATCCAACCTGGGACCCCTCAGTCCGCATATGGACGTTCTATCCACTGAGCCACACCACCTAGGGCTAATCTACTTTTTTTGGCAGACCCTATTCAGATGGTTTACAAAATTGGTTGCCTTTTACTTGTGAAACATTTAATACTTAGACTCAATAAAGTTGTTCTATTGAATTTTTAACATTGATATTGTGAAAACAAATGCAATTCGGATCTCGTTGTTTCTTAAGGGTCATTCTTATTCCACAAACGGGTGCTAAATAAATTATGCATCATAAACAAGAAATCTTTGTTTTAAACTTGTATTTCTGATTGCTGTTGAGGTTGGTGATGTTTCTTTGTGTTTAAAGGCCACTTAGGTTTCCCCTATTCTGTATCGCCTATTTATTTATTTTTTGTGTGTGTTAGGTGTGTTCTGAATCCAGGGCTTATTCACATTCTGTTTCCTAATGTTTTGTTGTACAGGCCAGATTTTGTATCCTTACCACTTGATTGTTTATTTGCGAAGCATGCCTTGCTGTTGCCTTATTTTTTAAAAATATTTCTGTTGATTTCAGAAAGGAAAGGAGAGGGAGAGATGGAGACATCAATGATGAGAATCATTGATTGGCTGCCTGCTGCATGCCCCACACTGGGGATCGAGCACGCAACCCGGGAATGTGCCCCAGAATCAAACCTGGGACCCTTCAGTCTGCAGGCCGATGCTCTATCCACTGAACCACACTGGCTAGGGTGCTTTTGCCTTGTTTGTTGATTTTATTCATGATAAGAATTGTGAGTGAGAATATATTTTTTATGCAACCAACTTAATAAAAAAAAAAAGACTGAACTGATTGTTATATCACAAAGAAACTTTCATCTTTAAGGCATGAGCCATGCAAAATAAAATTAATTTTTCAAAGCAAGGAGTTGAGTATCACAGTAGAATTTTGTTTTGATTTTTAATGTTTGGCAAGGAATAAAAGATAAAAAAATGCTTTGGGGGAAAAAAGAGAAAGCTCATGTTTGAAAAGAGTTCAGAAAAAATATAATTAAAACTATACAACTAAAACCTTCCAAAATAACAGCAGCTGCTAATGCTGAATGGCATGGCACCATTAATTCCCATTTCCTTCCATGTCCCAAATTGTGTTCAGCTGGCTAGAGTGTTCCTGAATCCCACCCCTCCCCTCCAAACCAGGGGTAAAGGCAAGAAAAAAGAGGGCGGCCCAGTGACTGACCCACTCGGACAAGGCTGGAAGTTCAACTTTTATTTTGTGATGTAATAAAGACTTCAGAACCCCCTCTCACAGCAACAGGGAAAAAAAATGGCGGGCAGGGTCTCAAAGGGCCAATAGAGAAAAAACAAAACAAAACTAGGCCCTACCATGAAGTGGCAACCCCTGTAGGAATCAACGCCCCACAGGAAGGTTACACTGGAGAGGGCGGGGCTCTGGGTTAGTTGAGGCCTCTTTTGCCCAGCTTGGGGTTCTTGGAGAAAAGGGGGAGTGCGATGTGCTGCAGGGTGCGCATCATCATGCAGAAGTCATGGAGACAGGTGGAGAGACAAATGAGGAGTTGGACAGGGTCTTCACCAGTCAGCCGGCTAAAAGGAGAGAAAAAGAAAAGAGTTATTTGTTGAGCGCGCTCTGCCCCAAGCGCGCTCTGCCTCCAGCCCGCTTCACCGGAGGACCTGTTTTGGGGTGTCCAATTCATTATTAGAATAACCCTCCCGAGAAGCGCCCTACCAACATGGCCTCCCCCCACACACACACACCCCACTTGGCCCTTTGTAGAACTTACAAAGTTAGAAGATGGTTAGACACGACCAGCTCCAACTCCACGGCTGGTGTGTGCGACCGGGCGACCGGGGCCAGGAACTGGAGGGCCATCTGCGCCAACAGCGGTGAGCGGAAGGACACGATCAAGGAGCTGGAGGAGCTCCAGTTAAGGCACCATCCCATTCAGACTTTGCTGCCTCCCTTCAGGCCACTCTCACGGCTGTTCCCTCCTTCCTGGTCCCGCAGGCTGCCTCCCCCCCCACCCCCCATCTCCACTGCCTGTCATTAGCCCA
This sequence comes from Lasiurus borealis, assembly GCA_004026805.1. NCBI lineage: Eukaryota > Metazoa > Chordata > Mammalia > Chiroptera > Vespertilionidae > Lasiurus > Lasiurus borealis. Next base: position 8,102 of record PVJN01056080.1, on the reverse strand, counting down.
TCCTCTCAGCCACCCGAGTCCCCCCCCCATCTCCCCTCTTCGCTCCCTAACCCCAGGCCACCCAGGTCTCCTCCCCGTCCCTTTGCCTCGCCCGGCCCCCCCTCGGAAAGGATACAACTGCAGTCTTCGGCGTCGGAGAGGCACTGGCAAGGGCCCCAGCGGGGCATCGCCTCTCGGTCCTGGCTGCGGAGCTTCCCTGGTCACCGCACCAGCCTCCCCGCTGCTGTTCCTCGGGGGGTTCTCCTGGCCTCCGGGGCCACCTGAGCTCCCAGGATCACCCGGAGCCGCCTGACCTTCAGCATCTTCGGCCACACGGCCCGCATCTTGGTCCTTCGCCTCCATGGTTCTCCCGCTACTCCTGGCTGAATGGTGACTTCTGAATGCGGCTTAACCACGGTGGCGCCAAGATTCCACCGGGAAGCTCCACCCCTTACTGGGTGACATCACTAAAGCCCCCCTTAGCCCCCACCCGGAGCGCTTATACGCATGTGCAAAGTGGCCCTGCCACCATTTGCCACAAACCGAGCTAGTGAGGGTATTGCCCATGTGACTGTTTCCCGCCAAAACTGCCCAGCGCCGCTTGCTGGCAGGCGAGGCTCAAAAGCCTGCACCGTTTATTCTGCTCATTAGATCTCTTAGTATATGGACACAGACAATAGGGTGGCGAAGGGGTGCAGTGGGGTGGGAACCAGGTGGAGGAGGGAAAGCGGGGGGAATAAAAGAGGGACATCTATAAAACTCTCAACAATGAAGATTAAAAAAAAAAGGGGGCTGGGCAGGTCCCCCGGGAATCAATCCTGGGCCCTGCAGGCATTGCCCACGCAAGCCCCCAGCTGAGATCCTGGGGGACCCGGATGCACGGGCCTTGCTCCCGCAGCACCATCGCTCACCCGGGCCCTGTCACTCAGTGCTGCCCGCCAGCCTGGGGAGGGGCGCTGCCAGCCCACTGCCTCTGCCCGGCACGCACTCTGCCCTGTCTCAGGCCTCAGGCCCGGGCGGGCTGGGTCCCGCTGCTCAGCACTTTGGACAGAAGCACAAAAGGAGCGGGAGCACCGCCCCGGACAACTCCCAGCACCTCTGCCCTCTGTTGGCTCAGCCCTCATGGACCCGCCCTCATTTAGAAGCAAAGTCCCGCCACTCTGAGCTTGGGTTAGGGGGAGGCTAGAGATGTCAGAGGTGCCAGGAGCCCTCAACTGGTGGGTGACCCTCTGTCTGCTGGCTTGCTGGGTGCTGGTTTATTTCTATGTCTGTGTGGGAACCATGCCAGAGACACCTGGACATCTGATAGTCAAGGCCAGTGAAGCTCAGAGGCCTTGTTGTTAATACACCGGATGTCCAAGGCCACCCAGAACATGAGAATCTTAATCACGCTGACATACCATAAGTGAGTGCTAGGACACACGGTATGCTGTGTCCTTCTGGAACCCAAATGATTGATGTCATTGCTGGCAACTAGCCTTCTTTGTCTCTGGAGTTATATACGTTACTGCCCAGCTAGTCTGCTAGAGAGAGTGGGCTGGGGGGCGGGGAAGGCTGCGAGCTCAGACAGAGCGAGAGCTGATACTGGTACAATGTAAGGCTAAGAGCTCATAGAAAGCTCAGCTAGAGCTACCACGTTAACCAGCCAGTGTGCTGGGAGAGAAGCTTGGAGGTAGTTACTGTGTGAGGCTACAGAGACCAGCCAGTGTGCTGGGAGAGAAGCATGGAGGTAGTTACTGTGTGAGGCTACAGAGACCAGCCAGTGTGCTGGGAGAGAAGCATGGAGGTAGTTACTGTGTGAGGCTACAGAGACCAGCCAGTGTGCTGGGCAGGAGAGAAAAGAGAAGCTGCTGAGCCAGAGAGCTCAGTTACTGCTATGATGTAAAGCGGTGAGTGTATTTACCGTATTTTCTGGTGTATAAGATGACTGGGTGTATAAGACGACCCACAGTTTTTCCAGTTAAAATATAGAGTTTGGGATATACTCGCCCTATAAGATGACACTAGGCGTATAAGACGACCCCCGACTTTAGGGAAGATTTTCCTGGGTTAAAAAGTCGTCTTACACTCCAGGAAATACGGTAGTTACTTTTTATAGCAAAGGTGGAAATTTATTGAAGAATAATACATACTCCCACGTGAGGAAGGGGAAAGGACCTTCCAGCACATGAGGAGGGGAACACAGTCTCTAAGGCAGTGAGATTAGAGGGAGCATGTAGTGGCTCAGATAAGAGCTGTGGGTACAGAGGCTAATGCTGCTTTGTGGGAAAGATGTGTTAACCACCGATGTCCGGCTGCCTGCCTAGAAAGGACCTGCTGTGGAGGACTGTGTTGTCTGGTGGCTGTTGCCACTGGCTTCTGCGATAAAGACACATTTTTGCACACCCACAGCCTCTCATGGCTTCTCCGTCTAAGACCCGTCATCCTAGGAGGTCCAGCCCCAGGCAGGGTGGCTCAGACCCAATACAATACCTGTAACTAGTGAGAAGAGGATAAAGGAGGAACTTGGACTAAGTGCCCAAAAGTTAGTACAGTGGGCAGGGTTTGAGCAGGCACCAGCCCTGGCAGAGTCAGGAAGAATTGAAAGCAATACATGGATTCAGAGGAACTCAGAGAAGCTGGCAACAGCTGTGACCTGGCAGTCTGGCAGGGGTTCAACTCAAAAGGAAGGGCATAGCGAGAGGTGGGCCGAGCTAGGGGTGATGGTAGGGCTAGTGGCAGCAATGCCTGGGCACGTGTTTCTGTGCCCACGTTGCCACTCTGCCCGCTATCATGGGAGTGGGAAGATGTGTTCTGTCCCAGGGATGGAGGCTGCTCCCCTGGCTGGCACCACTGCAGGCATGTGAGGTGGGCTCCAGCCCCGGAAGAGATCGGGGAATGGGCGCCCACCTGTGAGCCTAAGGCTGATGCACTTTCCACACGGCAAGGCTTCCATGTGGCAGCTTACTGAACCCAGGGCTGTGCCACATCTAATCCTAGGATAGCTGCGTGCATTCTGAAGTGACTTCCCACACCCTGAGACCAGGTGGAGGGGTGGTGCAGGGTGGGGATCAGAGGTGACATCCCACTCTGCTAAAAAAACAACAACACAAAACAAAAGAAAACCAACAACCCTAGAAATGCAACAATAGAAAGGCCATTTTCCAAAGCCAGGTCCTGCTCCACCCCTGCTTGTCTTTGAGGATGGAAGAGTGGCAAGAGACGAGGGTACACGGGAGGCCTCCCCACATCCAGGTGCTTCCATGGGCAAGTATCTGTTCTGGGAACTCTGCACCCCACATTGTCCTGGTTACCTGGAAATAGCACAGCAGGGAGGAAGCCTGCAGGAAGCCTTTCCCAGGGAGCTGACTTCCTTGGGGAGAAAGGATCCCAGAATCCCAGAGAGGAACACAGCAAGCCTGGCAGGTGGGTGAAGGGATTCAAGAGAAAACACAGGAAGTAGTTGTTAGCAGGTAAAGCCATAGACTCCAGGAGGGACTGGGTGTGGAGGGTGAACACGTGTGGTCACAAGGAGGACCCCCAGGGACGGGTATAACTGGGTCACGCTGACATGGGGCCAAGGAGGGAAAGCAGGCTGGACAGGGGACACATGAAGGGCTCTGCTTTGACCGGCTAATGAGCTCCTTCCTGTGCTGTCTGCCTATCTCTGGAGTCTTCCTGCTCACCCTCACCGGCAGGCTGCCTCTTCCTGCTGAGACTCTGGCCCCTGACCCCTCATGCCACCTGACATCACCCTGCTGGGGTGGACACCTCTGTACCCAGTGCCCGTGCTCCCCTTCTCCCTGCATGGCCCCTTCTCCTGCCTCCACACAGCCTGCGCGCAGGGGTGGAGGTGGGGGTGCAGGGGAGTTTGCACCTGGACTCTGCTCTCTGCTGATGCAGCCAAGACTCCCGGGATGAATCCTTTGAGGGACACTTCAGAGGTGCAAGTGACTGTTCAATGAATGAAATGGTTGGGACAAATGAGCACTGAGGTCATAAGCTGTTGTTACATATCTCACTGAGACACGGGGGTAAGTGTGTGAAGGAATACATTCACATACTATTCATTTGTATAGGATATGAATGGTTTATAATGAGTAAGTATTGATGTGTTATACATACAATAAAATCAAAGTGAAAATACCCGAAGAACATATAGATGAACTTTGATTTTTGAACAGGGAAAGGCTTTCCTAAGCCTAATGGAATAATAATAATCAATAACGTGACCCTGGCCAGGTGGCTTAGGTGTTTGGAGCATCTTCCTGTACATCAAAAGGTTGTAGGGCTCAGACCGGTTTGGCTCTGGATAGAGCGTCGGCTTGCAGACTGAAAGGTCCTGGTTTCGATTCCGGTTGGGGGCATGTGCCTTGCTTGCGGGCACATCTCCACAGTGGGGTGTGCAAGAGGCGGTTGATTGATGTCTCTCTCTCATCGATGTTTCTGACTTTCTATCTCTCTCCCTTCCTCTCTGTGAAAAATCAATAAAATATATTTAAAAAAAAAAAAAAGGTTGTGGGATGTATTCCCTGTGTAGGCACATCCTAGGTGGCAGCTTCCTTTTCCATTCAGGCTCATCAGAAAGCAACTGATCTTTGTTTTTCTCTCACATTGATGTTTCTCTCTGTCGTTCACTTCCCCTCCCTCTAGAAATTAATAAGAAAAACCCTGGAATGAGAATTTAAAAAAAAATAAGCAATCACATGCTTTTAGTGATTACCATGTTCCAGTCATTGTTCTAAATACTAAACACGAATGACCCAATTTCATTCTGAAATGCACCAACATTTTCATTGTGGTTATCTTTAGTAGGGAGATGATGGGTAATTGTTTTCCAAACCTGCCCATATTTTGCTCTTTTTGATAATGAGCATGGGTTACATGTGTAACAGAAAAAAATTAAGAAAGCTATTCGGCAATTGTGGTGCAGAAAAACTTCTAATTAGATCCCAAGTGAACTACTTTGCTGAAGTTTGAATTACTCTCATATATTCATTGGGGGCTGATATTTCCTTTGAAAAGGCTTGTACTTGGCTCCTTGTCTTGATGCGGGTAGGAGACTGTGATGAAGTCCCTGAAGTCACGGAGCCTGGGGACCCAGCCTAATGACTGTGGGGCCCGCGTGGCACAGCCCTGCTGTCCTCATGACTGTGAGCTGCTTCCCAAGAGCAACCCTTTCTAAACTCCTCACACAATCCCCATGTGACATGGACAGTTATTCCTCCAGAGGCAACTGCAAGTTTGCTGTCATCAGCATTTCATCAGGATGACACCAGGCAATATTTTGCTCTTCTAATCCTTCCACGTACACGTGCACCTGTGTGCATGAGGAAGAAGCACATGCACACGCAGCTACATACTCAGGAGACGCTCAGCATATCCAGCCTCTTGTGGCCACAGAGCCAGGCCCAGCTTAAACCCTCTGTCTGCACAGCGGGTAAGACCTTCACATTTCACAATCAAAGAAGACTTGTTCGGAATGTAGTAAATATATTTAAAAACACACTGTGCCTAATATGTAATGACTAAGCCTAAGAGTTGTCAAGGACAGGAAGTATAAATTCAAGGAAAGTGATGTTTAAATCAACAAGGATCTTTTTACTGGTTGCAGAATACTCAACACCTTTCCTGTTGAGTATCTTCAAATCAGCACAGCCACCGGATCTTGCATGTCCTGACGGCACCTGGTTCCTGAGTAGCCCCCAAATGACCTATATTCCCTACCTCCAAATGTTTCCGTCCTTCATTTCCTGTCTTAGTCACAGTTATTTTCACAACCTCCCAGTCGCTCATCTCACCTCCCATCTAATCTAACCCCTAAATGTGTCATAGCCACCCTCCCTAGCCCAGCTAAGTCCAGGATGGCATCATCTCTTACCCTACAGATTTGTAAACACTAATATAAATAGAGCCACCTTGTTTATTTTTTATTTTTTTATTTTATTAATTTTTATACATATCTCCCCCTTGCCCCCCTTCCTCCCAGGCATACCCCAACCCCCCAGTGTCTATGTTCATTGGTTATGCTTATATGCATGCATACAGGTCCTTTGATTGATCTCTTTCTATTGATTTCAGAGAGGAAGGGAGAGAAAGAAACATCAGTGATGAGAGAGTATCATTGATTGGCTGCCTCATACACACCCCCATACTGAGGATCCAGCCCACAACCCAGGCATGTGTCCTGACCAGGAATCAAACCGTGGCCTCTTGGTTCATAAGTCCATGCTCAACCTCTGAACCATGCAAGCCAGGTTAAATGGAGCCACTTTAAAATGCAGCTGGAGCGACCATACCTGAGGGCTGCCTTGTATGTCTTTCACCTGGAATCTTTGAGAAGTTAAAGCAGGGCAAAATAATATTGGGACTGGGCCTAGGGCACCCAAGGAGCTGTTTACAAATAAGACAAAGCAGATATTGTGATTACTGAACTGAAAATTAAAAGCACTGTTGAGCATAAACACCACTATATTATGCTATCTGTACCAATGGAAATTCCTTCCTTCTTTGGATGTAACTGCCCCCCTTATATTTCTCATAAGTGCCCATTTCCTCTGTCTCTTCATGGGAACTCTACTTGGGCTTCTGAATTAATAATTCCTTAATGGCTATCCTTATTGGTTCCAATAAATTCTTATCGGTCATACTCTGGAAGCCTTCTTATTTGTAGGTTAATAGACTCCTAGGGCAACTTCCCTCTGGAAAAAAACCCTTCTAAATACACGTGTGCATGTATGCATGAGTAACAAGCACACACTCAGCAGGCACTCAGCTCTTGTCTCCATAGCACCAGGTCTAGCGTAAACCCTCTGGTTGAATAGCTGTTAAGGTCTTCGCATTTCTGAATCAAATTGCCTTTCCTGCCTTCATGCTGAATATGGTAGTGGGTTATCTTTACTTCCCTTCTGAACCCCCACACTCACCCTCACATTTCTGAATCAAACTGGACTTGGTTGGAATGTAGTAAATACATCGAGTAGCCAGGTTGTTATGATCTCTGAATGCATAATAATCTGGCCACTCAGTATGTGTGTGTGTGTGTGTGTGTGTGTGTGTGTGTGTGTATTTGAGGCCTGGTGCATGAATTCATGCCTGGGTGCTGTCTGCCTAACCTGGCCAAGGGGAGGGGACATGGGTGGTTGCCCGGCCTGCCTGCTGGCCAAACTCCTGGTCAAGGGGACCATTTGCATATTAGCCTTTTATTATAGAAGATATACACTGAGTGGCCAGATTATTATGCGTTCAGAGATCATAATAATCTGGCCACTCAGTGTATATCTCAAAACATATTAGGCACAATAGGTAATGATTAAATCTAAGAGGTGTGAGGGCCAGGGAGACATTCAGGGGAAGTGATTGTCAAATCAGCAAGGATCTTTTTACTAGTTGCAAGATATTCAACATCTTTCCTGTTGAGTATCTTCAAATAAGCACAGCCACTGAACCAAAGGCACCTGGATCCCAACTAGCCCCCAAAAGACCTCCTGAGCATATGGCTGAACCATGCCTTTTCTTGATCCACCTGAAAGGGCGGCTCACTATGCTGTCAGACCTATACCACACTAGCTGGGAGTGACAGGACCCCCTGTCTTTGCCCTTCTCCCAATGTTACATGTGTTTGTGTGCATATGAGTGTATGTTGTGTCAGGGACACTCACACTAGACTTGTCTTAAGTGGGAACTGGATAAAGGCAGTCATCAAAAAGGGATGAGAGCCCAGCTAGCATGGCTCAGTGGTTGGATGTTGACCTATGAAACAGGAGGTCATTGTTCCATTCCCAGTCAGGATACATGCCTGGGTTGCAGGCTCAATCCCCAATGTGGGTCAGGTGGGAGGCAGCGGATCAATGACTCTTTCTCATCATTGATTATCCTATCTCTCTCTCTTCTCCCTTCCTCTCTGAAATCAATAAAGATATACACTGAGTGGCCAGATTATTATGATAACTGGACGCATAATAATCTGGCCACTCAGTGTATATCCTATGTAATAAAAGGTTAATATGCAAATTGTCCTCTCTACCAGGATTTCAACCAACAGGCAGGCTGGCCAACCACCATGTCCCCTCCCCCTAGCCAGGCTGGCCAGACCCCATCCATGCACGAATTCATGCTCCAGGCCTCATATATATATATATATA
>PVJN01056079.1:0-12884 GCA_004026805.1 Lasiurus borealis | reverse complement strand
AGTCTGTGTGTGTGTGTGTGTGTGTGTGTGTGTGTGTGTGTGTGTGATTTCATTGCAAGAGTTCTTACAGAACTTAAGAAAAATACAGATTCAGACTTCTCAGGGAATGTAACCTAAGATGGAGTTTCTACAATTCTCCAATTTTTAAAGAGCCTTAAACTCAAAGGATCTCCATGAATCCTCCCAACATGTGACTGGTCATAGCAGCTTCACTTTCTACAGCATTACTGATGTTGAAGAGACCAGGAGCAACTTGGCTACATTTTACCCAGGTTATTTTCTATTCATGCCTTATTCTTTGGGCATATTTGAAGATCCTGGCTCCTTGGCACCTTGAGTGGTTGTCCCAGTACATATTCCCAAAAAGAATAGACGGCCTGCTTCTTCTTAGTCATCACAGCCTAAGCAAATAGTTGGAAATGTAAGTGTGCCAAATAGCTGAGGGTCACACAACCAATCCATGGAATCTTTAGGAGTTTCTTTGAACATGTTCTAAAGCATATAGAGTATAAACTGGGGGGCCAAGGTGTTGGGGAAAGAGAAGGCACTCAAGATATTTGTTAAACATGAGCAGTTTGTCAAGCAACTGAAATTTCATATCTCATATAATCTTCACAATAACCTTGCAAAGAAAATCTGATTATTTCATTTTTGATGGGGACACATGAGGCTGTTCAAGAATGTGCAATGTTTTTAACTCTAGAAGCTCATACTAGTCAATGACAGAAAATGCATCTACTTTTGTTCCCAGCTTGATTGACTAGTACTTCATGAAGAAAAATGTATGATAGTTAAAACGTAGGACATGATTTAGCATATATACTTATTGTGAAAGAAGTTCCCCCCGTTGAGTTAATTAATACAACTTCATTTTTGGTATTTATCCTTTTTATGTATGTAATTAATATTTCAATTCTACTCTTTTAGTAACTTTCAATTATACAATACTAGAAACCTGGTGCATGAATTCATGCACCAATGGGCTCCCTTGGCCTAGCCTGCAGATTAGGCCAAAGCTGGCTCTCTGACATCCCCTGAGGGGTCCAGGATTGCAAGAGGGCACAGGCCAGACCAAGGGACCCCACTGGTCCACCACTGGGGCCAGGGAGGGATGCAGGAAGTAGGTCAGCTGGGGAGGGACCAAGGGAGATCTCCAGGGCATGTAGGGCCTGTTTTACTCAGTCCCAAATAGCCAGACTCCAGCAGCAAGCTCACCTACTGATTGGAGTATCTGCTCCTGGTGGTCAGTGTATATCATAGCAAGCAGTTGAGCGGCCTTAGCATATCATTAGCATATTATGCTTTCATTGGTTGAATGGATGACCAGACAACTGAACACTTAGCATATTAGGCTTTTATTATATAGGATAGTGTTACCAGCCACAGTCACTATATCAGATGTTAATTCTCAGAACATATTCCTCTTATAACTGAAAGTTAATACCCTTTTACCCTCCTAATTTCCCTACCTTCCAGCTTCAGGGCATCCATTTTGAAAGTTGGTGGGTTTCTTAGTGATTTTTATTACAAATTGAAATATATAAAAAATAAAGGAACAAAACATTTAGCATAGAGACTAGAATATGAAATCCAAATAAATCAAAAGAAAGTAGGAGATACACGGCTTTAAAAATAAAGCCATAAGACAAACAAATCACGATTCTGGGAGCCCCTCTTCCTTCCGAGGCTCCCAGGCTTGGAGGATGGAACCCATGGACATATTGGTTCTGTGACCTGCACTGCAGTTTTCAAAAGGCATACTCCCTTCTCCCGAACATCCATTTTCAACAGCAGACACTTCCATGATGAAAGGTGGATTTCTGTGCACTAATGTTTTAAGGGTTTATGGTCTAGTAGCAGTGCTTCTGGGTCTTTTCTGAGGTTCTGCATATAAGAAACAAATCTTATATTGTGACTGTACTCTTATAGTGATTATGTGTCTACAGATGTATAATTATAACTGAAAACTTCCCCAGATTATATTTTCTTTTATATATGCAATGTGTTCTAATTTGCTGTACTGTGTTTTTAGAATATGTTTCTGTGAACCCATGAGCACACCATGGAGTAAGAGAAGCTGGGTCATAGCTGAGTCCAGATACTTGCCAGTTGTATAAACTTGAAAAACATTACTTAATCTGTCATAGTAATTCCTCATAGGAATCGTGATGGTTAATTTTTATGCATCCTACAAAGTATAGAATGATGTGCTCAGAGTTTTGTGAGTAATGCAAAAGAAAATGGAGAGATGAGGAAAAAAAGAGGAAATCAAACAACATAAAGACTTGTGGAGACAGAAATATATTTTACTACTTTAAGAGCAGACCCTTAGTCATTTTCTCTTGTAATTTAATATAAAAAATATGCCATATATATTTGTCCATTATTTTATTTAGGACTACTAAATTTAGGTGTACTCATTAATAATGGCTAATTTTGTAATCAAAGAAAACACGATCATTTTAAGAGAAACATCAAAAGTGCTTTATTCAAAGTAATGTCCACTGCTAGCTACACATTTCTCCCATCTTTCAGATAATTTATGGATACTGTCCCAATAGAACTTTTCTTGTTTTGAGGCAGACCATGCAGAGACCCAATTTTCCACTTCTTCGTATGTCTTGAAGTGCTGCTCAGAAAGTGCATGTGCCATTGATCAGAACAAGTGGTCATCTGAAGGAGCAAGGTCTCTTGAATATGGCAGGTGGGTTAATATTTCCCAGGCAAGATCTTTTAACATGACTTTAACTGGTTTCAAAGTGTGTGATGGTGCATTTTCATGAAGCAAAATTACTTTGCCATGTCTTCTGACATATCCTAGTCATTTCATGATCAAAGCATGGGTCAGATTGATTATTTGTTGTCAGTACCTACCAGTATTAATGTTTTCACCTGGTTTTAGAAGCTCATAATACACTACACCTTTCTGATCCCACCAAATGCAGAGCATTGTCTTCTTTCCGAATTGATTTGGCCTGGTAGTCGATGTTGATGGTTTTTAGACAACCCGTGATTTTGTGCATTTGGGATTCTCAAAATAAATTCACTTTTCATCGCCAATCACAATTAGATGCAAAAAAAAAGACTTTCTTTTGTACCCTTGAAGCAACATTTTACTGATGAATTTTCAGTTTTCCATTTGTCTTCTGTTCGGTTGATGTGGCACCCATTTTCTTTCCTTTAAAATATTTCCCTTTGCCTGTAAATGATCAGAAATTGTTTGCTGAGCAACGTTTAATCTTTCTGCCAGTTGTTTTTGAGCTTGACACATATCTTCATCCAATAATGCTTGTAATTGTTGGTCTTCAAACTTTTTCAGTTGACCTGTATCTTCTTTGTCTTTCACATCAAAATCATCACTTTTAAAGCATTTAAACGAGTGTTCAGAAGTATCTTGAGATGGAGCATGTTCACCATAAGCTTCCCAAAGTATATGATCACTTTTTCTTCAAAATAAAGAAATGAATTAAAACTTTTTGCAAATGACCTTTTTATGGCATGAAATTCAACATTTTTAAGCATAAAATATATATGATGTTAACACCTTCAGCAAATTTGACATATGAAGTTTTGAAGCTTGCTATCAATACAACAAAATAGCATACATGTCAAATCGCATATATATCAACATGTGCATAACTCCGATCTATTGAAAAAAATCTGCATTATAAACTGATACATCTAGTATTTGTCTCAATAGATAGTCAAGTCTTTTAGGGAAAAGACAGAGTTTATTAATCCACCTTTTTTTTGTCCTAGAATCATGCCTTTTACATAAAAGTCAACCAATAGATTACTTTTTTACAGGGGTAACAAGTAAATAGAGATGCATTATTAGTTTATTTGTATCCATATACCAAAGTAATTGTTCAATGTGGTAAAAATCTATAGTCTTATAGACTTCTGGGTGCCAGTGAGCATAGCTTATCTTCCCCTCAACTCTACTCATTACTCACTCTTTAAAATTATTTTGATATCCATGCAATAATATGAGAGAAGGAGAGAGAGAGAGAGTGCTATGCTTCTACAAGTCCTAAAAGAAAAGCAGAATTTGGAGAAATTTTACCTTTCTCTATGAAGCACATTATTCTAAGCATGTGGCATCTCACAAGAGCTCTAGATGTTCTTGTGATAAATAGCTTTAAGATGAGTTTGACTAACAAACAAAATAGATACAGAGTCATCAATACAGAGAACAGGCAGACAGCCAGCAGAGGGGAGAGGAGTTGGGGACTGGGTGAAAAAAGGTAAAGCTATTAAACAACAACCACAGAAGACCTCATAGTCACAGACAACAGTATGGTGATTACCAGAGGGGAGGAGGGTTGGGGAAAGTGGAAAGGGTAAATGGGAATAAACACTGTGACAGAGGAGACTTGACTTGAGGTGGTGAACATACAATACAATATATAAATGATGTATTATAGAAATGTACCCTGAAACCTATATAATTTTATTAACCAGTATCACCACAATCAATTCAATTAAAAAAAGAAGAAGATGAAGTTGAAATATTTGGCTGTCCAGGCTATGAAATTGGTAATACTTGAATTCCCACTTCTCGCTTATCTCAAAGAAGGGAGAGAAGTGGAATGAGATGACATCACCTACAACTTCCATTCTTAGTTTGTTTTTCTTTTGCCTTTCTCTACCGATCTGGGCAAAAGCACAGAAAAAAAGTTGGCAGTAGCAGAAAAATACTGAAATCCAGGGGGAAAAGACCTGTGAGATTATGACACATTTTTCCCTGCTCATGTTTCCAGCTTCTTTTCATGGCCAGTTGGCATTATATCCTTAACCACTCTCATTTCCATTTCTGTTAACAGAAGAGAATTCTGTTTATTATGCTAATGCAAGGGAATGACAAAGTTGAAATTCTCTAGGGCATTGAAGTTATCAGGATTCAAGGTAGAGTGGCCCTGATTCACCTCTCCCAGTTGGAGATGTTAGGATGAGCAAGGTCTTGAGATGAATAAGCCAATTATGTAGTATTGTTGAATGTCTATGCTTACCTAATATTGTGCAGGGAAAAACTGAGGAAGAGAAAACAAGACTCAGTACTGTTTAAGGAACTACGAAGCTTTCAGTCTATTAGAAGAGATATGACTACAACATGAAATACTTAAAGTCCTGAGGGTATGACTTGTTCTCTCTTTGTCTGTGATTCCCCGTACCTGGCACTGGGCCTAACAGGAAGCAGGTAAATGTTGGTAATTAACTAATTAGTAGGTTAAAGTTGAATCCTTGGAATTGGATAGACCTAGACCTCAGATCTGTCCTTTTCTAGATCGGTGATTCTGAACAACTTGCTTGATCTCTCTAAGTGCTGCCTTTCGACACTTTCCTCCTTTTATCTTAAGCACAAAAACTGTAATCATTAAGTGCACCAGAGCTAAAACATCTAGTACAGAGCCTAAGAAAGAGTAGCTGCTCAATAAATGGCTATTGCCTTTTGATGGTTGTTAAGATCAGGCCTTAACTCGAACTCAGCATGAGAGCTCCTTGTTCTATAAAGGAAGATACCTGGACAAAGGTGCAGAGCACAATTCTCATATGGATCCAGAAATAACCTTATGATCTGTCCCCAACTCAGTTGTATCCTCAGATTCTACTCTTGTTTTTTGAGTAATACCGGTCCCTGATGGGTGCTGAAGGTAGCTTAATGTACACATTAAACAAATGAATAAGAGGACCAATCTCCCCAGCATGAAGGTAACAGGCAGTTGAGTAATACTGAAGGCTTACAAGCCATGGGACAGGTCATAACATTTACAGGGTAGAAGGAGAGCACACTTTAATCACAAATTCTGAGTTGAAGTCCAAGTCATGCAGTGTACTAGCTATCTGCACTAAGACTAATTGTTTAATCTTTCTGAACCACAGAGTTAACATTTAGATATTATCTGCAAGGTTGTCATGACAATTACATACCAAAATATATAATGTGGTCAATGGGTCCTGTCACAGAATAATTACTCAATACCTTATTTTAATATTTTTCTCCTATAAACTTGGTATTGGAAACCTAACACTAGGTGCAGCCACTTTCCTGGCTATTCATTATGACCTCCTAAAATATTTCTTAAAATGCTTTAATTTTAAACTGCTTCATTAAACACTAATATTTCTCACCCTTTTACATCATAAGCCTTTTTGAGTTTGTGAAGAATTGATTATTGCTGTCACTGGATTCCAGAAACTCTCAATTCCTGAAATAATAAGTTTCCTTCTTGAGCTAAAGAAACTTCATCAAGCAGCCATTACCCACTGTAGTAATGACTTATTCTTTCAAAGCCTCTAGAGGGCAAGATCACTATAATTTGCTGCTAAATTTCATCTGGCTTGTGATTCCAATTTAGCCAGAATTATGAAATGTCCCTTCAAATTAAGTAAACCACCAAAGCTTTTGTGTTATCTGCAGGATGACAATATATCCCATTAGCCCTGCTCTCCAGATTTCAATGAAATTCAAACTCATCTGTAATGACTCACAATTGGTGCTACCACCCTTCATCACTAAAGAGTCTATTGATAGGGAGGAGGCATCAGCGATCAATATAGTATGTTAACTTTTGTCACTAGGAGAAGATAGTAGTTAATTATTGAGGCATTGACAGTTCCTAAACATGAATCATGATTTAAAAAGTAGAAAATTAGGGGACTCCACTCTCATTTAGGAGAAGGTATAAATATTATATATATTGTGATTCTTTGTTCTTATATGAAAATATTTGGGTTTAAGGACCAAATTATAAAGCATGTGATATAATTATCTGGGAAAGAAAGTTTTCAGACTGGTTAGTTAAAGAATAGTGTCATATAGATATTACCTCGGGGAAAGTGTTTCATGGATCTAATCTATACCAACCTGCTGAGCATTCATTGTTTACATCACATCATCTTGACTACAACTCTATACAAAAAGTATTATCTAAATTCTACATGAGTGAATTGAGGTCCAGAAAAATAAAATAACCAATCCAAAAGCTCACAGCCAGAGGTGGAGGAATGAGGATGGGAACATAGATCTGTCCAAGTTTACAATCCACACCTCAAGTTGGCTATGACACTAAAAGTCAGACACATAAAGTGTCAGGATCATAATACCTTGAGGACAAGGACTATAGAGGGATGATTTTTCAATTCAATTTTCAATTCAATTCAAATATTTTCAAATTTTTTAGAGACTGTTCTCATAGACTTTTATCAGCTGCCTTAGGGAAGTTATGTACGTTAAAGGTTATGCCTGAGGGTTCTACCGACAAATTATCTTTGCATTTGAATTTCTGCTCTGCCCCTTTCTAGCTGTATAAACGCAGAGAAATGTTCTTCAGTCCCAGATTTCCTCATCTCTGAAATGGATAAAAAAAATAATCACCTTGCACAGTTTCCACAAACATTAAACAGGATGGCATGTAAAAGCAAAGTTCATTGTCTGACACAGTATGCACTCAATGCATGGTATCTGTTTTTATTACTCCTTTAATACAAAGCCATCTTATAAAGTAACAATCTCAATGAAACACTTGACTTATTCCATGCCGATATTAATTTATTGTTAGAAGGGAACAGAATAAGAATGAACAAACACTGCTTATTCAGGACAAGGGAAAGGGTGAATCCAATAGTCATACCTCACCCAGAGTGATGGGGGACATTTTCAAAGACAGAAATATTCAACAAATTCCCCTACAGTACTGCTAAGAGCTATACAGCAAACCCTCGATTAAGGGAAAGACTCTTACCTACCTGTATCACACAAAGTTTTTTGTTATTATTTATTCAAAATATCAGAGGGCAAAACCTTTAGTAAAGTGTGTGTTGATTGACATTGGGGAAATCTAGTGGGCAGTAGAATCCAAAACCATCATGAAGGTGTGAGTTATCCCAACAATTTTATTATCTTTTTCAGAATCTAATCCTCTGATTCTGCAAAGTCCTTGAGTAGCTACTACCCAAGGTGCTTCACTACATTTTTAAAGGAGCAGTTCATCCAGAATACTTCCTGCAATTCTGATCAGTTGCTTCATTGGAGGAAAATGAGCAGACATGACCACAAAAATGCTTTAAAATTACCCCAATGTACTTCATGCTATCTCACACCTTCTGGGCACATAATCTAGTTAAGCAGAATTTGGCCCTTTGTTATTTGAGCAAGATACTCAAGAGTCACAGCTATGCCTCAAAAACAAAGAGAACTCAGTCCTGTTAGTTTGGCACCCATTCCTGTCCTATTGCACGTTAAAGATAAAATACTCACATGACCCTTTGGGCCACTAACTGCCCACACAATCTTGTCATTTTATTTCCTAAGCAGAAGGTAGCTAGGTGGACTTTTATCAAATCAATCTATTTCTCTTTGAAGAAATCTCTATCTCCCATCTTCCCTGGAGACATATGCAACAAATGGATTCATCACTTTCAATAGATTCCACCTCATATAAAGATGAGAGACATCGACCTGGGCTCTAAAGCCAAAGAGCTTCTGTGGAATGTCATTGACCTTGACACTGGTATCCTTGAATACTCTTACTCCCTCTTGGCTTAGTCTGCTCCTTTTAGCCAGAACTTTCTCAACCTCATCTGTTTTTCTTCCCTTTTCTTTACTTTTCTCTTCTTTCCTTTTCTTTTCTTTCTTTTTAATAATTTTTTAAAAAATATATCTTATTGAGTTTTTTTTTACTGAGAAGAAGGGAGAGAGAAACATCATTCAGGTGCCTCGTGCACACCTCCTACTGGGGAAGTGCCTGCAACCAAGGTACATGCCCTTGATCAGAATTGAACCTGGGACCTTTCAGTCTGCAGGCTGATACTCTATCCACTGAGCCAAACTGGTTTTGGCCTTTCTTTCTTCTTCTTCTTCCTTTACCTCTCTGTCTTTTTTTTTTTTTTTTTTTTTTTTCTGCAGGTATCACACGTCTCTACAAATTGTTAATACATTTCCTATTTCGTAGCTTCTTATTAGTTTGACTTCTTCCTAGCCTTGCCCTGGGCCCGTTTTTATATGCTTTATTCTCATTGGCATCTTCTCTGCATGCAAATCTCTACTTGGGATTTCATCCAAAGTTAATTTTCAGTTTTTCAAAAATTTAGAGAGAGCAAGGTAAGTTTGGAAGACAAGCATTGACAGTCAAGGCTTCCTCTGATATTCACCTTAACTGTGTTCTTATCCCAAGATGTTTACTTTTCTCTTTCTCTCTTCTGGCTAGTAGAAGGCTTGACTGGAGAAAATGAAGAAACAATGTGATTGCTAATCTTGGTGAGAGAGAGAGAGAGAGAGAGAGAGAGAGAGAGAGAGAGAGAGAGAGATATTATCATGGAAATAGTCAGTTCATTTGCACATAGAGCCCTTGGGTAGTTACCACTTGTGGTTTCTATAGCAGCTTCTACAACACCATTAGCAGGGATTCACCTCCACTGGGTCTTTTTTCCACACCTCCCTCCCCCACTCTCTTTGTTCAGACTCTAGCCACCAGGAAATCACAGAAAACCAAAATGTTATGTGGATCTCTGTCATTAGAAGGTCTCATTTGCTGTAGTTAAGCCTGTGTTTGCACAATTACAATCAGATAATGGCCTCTATTTCTAAACAACTCACACTGTCAAAGCTCAAGACAGATGAATCTTCTCCAACATTCAATCAGCCATTGTGTTGACAGTGTACCTGACACCTTACACTCCCATAGGAAATGCCAGTTTGGACCCTCCTGTGACTGATAGCAAGGCAAGCCCGTGGCAGAGGTCAGGATGAACAAATAGTTAGTTGTTACGAGGTACTGTGCCTAGTTTCCAGTGTGCCTGTAGATGAATTAAACCACTGAACCTACCGTCTCATTACTTGCTCCTAAAGGTGGTACCAGACCATCCCACTAGCTTTATTCTACCTATTATCCTTCCCATTCCCAGCAACCCTACTCCTTTCAATCAGAGCAAACCCTACTTTCATACTCCTGTATCAATCTAAACTGACCTCCTGTATTTAAGAGTGAGAAACCAGAAGTTTATCACCCCACATCTGAGTCTTTTTGTATTTAACTGCTGGAATATTGGTAATAGCTTGAATTGATCTACAGATAGATCAAGGTAGATTCATATTAAAAATATTATAAATTTGATGTTTTAAACTCTGAATTTTCCCAGAAAGAAAACTTATCTAGAGTCATTTTACTTCTAATATTGTTGTAGCTTAAGAAAATATAAGTAGAAGTGTTTTAATACAACTCAGTGCATTTGTAAGTCAGAGTCCCTTGGAAGCTGCATTTCTTGCCATTCCCCCCCCCCCCCCCATCACATGGCGATGGGAGAAAGGAGTACGATCTCTATAACTCGATGCCAGTAAAACACAGCATAGTGACTAAACAATTTAAAGACAATCACACGATCACAGGCAGCCAGGCCTCCTGGTTTTAAATGGCTGTGGACTCATTTAAGCATGTGTCCACAGGGGACCAAAAGTCTATGATGGATCACGCAACCCTTGAGATCAGTAATGGTTCACCGTGGCCTGGTTAATAGTTAGACAAGCTGTTCGCATTTGATGAGGGTTTTCTTTTTCCATTGCCGTAATTGTATGCTAATTAACTCAACTGAATTACATCTCATTGGGGGAAAATATGTACATTGTGAAGTTTCGGGAGTAGCAGATTCCATGTGCCAAGAAAGTCTGAAATTGTACAGCAGGTCTCCCGCTCAGCCATAAAGATTGGACCAGTAGGGGGATGCCTTGGGAGTTTTTTGTCTCGAAAGAAGCTGGTGGGTTTCCTTAGCTCTGACTTCCTCCAAAGGCCCTATGCACAGAGGTACTCCGCTCAGACAGCTGTTGATAGATTAGAATTGCCAAGTGGCAAACAGCATGCTCACCTAACGCCATCTGATTTTGTTGCTCAACTTGATATGGAGCACATGAGGATTTCCTGCAAGAAAAAGAAATCCCTTTATGCAGGCTCCACCCCATGGCCAATTTTTTTTTTTTTTTGGAAGGAAATTCAGTTAAAGCAGATGGCAAGGTATCAGGGTGGGTGTCCAAATTAAGTCATTTATAAATTGGCCAGGCTGGTAATCATGCAGATCTTTTTTCCACTTCTGACCTCCTGTAAACTTATCTCTATCACACATCACAGCTAATAATCATTTACTGTCTCATGGTTATGCTAATTTCTAGAGCTGCTTAAATCTTTAAAGAGAGTAAAGACACTTTAGAGTAAGGACTCATCTTTGTTTTCTCCAAATCTTGCTACTTAATTGATAGTGTGTTTCTAATCATGTGTCCAGTCATTCTTTAAATCTCTGTTTTAAATAATCTTTTCTAAAAAGCCACCGTTGACCACCAGTATTGGGTAAGTTTTCTCTTCTCTGTGCTTCTACAGCTTTCTAGACACAAATTTATCAAAAATAAGACTGTGATATTAAACAGATATTCTTGCTTCTCTTGCTTATCTATAGCCTTGCAATGAATAGTTTTGAATGAATAAATAATCAAACTCATTTACCTTTCCATTTCAGCAAACAGTGAGACTCATATAAGGACACTTGATAAACTGATGTAAATAGCAATTTTCCTCCTAGCTGAAACTGACTGCTATTTTCCCACCACATTGTGGCACTCCTACCATTTCACATCAGGAAGCTAAGCATACTTTCTTAAGATGCCAATAATAAGGCTGCCGGAATGAAGAGAGTGGGGCAGAGAGAATAGAATTCTGGAATTTTTGGAAGGCCAGTATAATTTTGCTTGATGAGGCAGATAACAAACAAATGATCGCCCTACTGTGTTGTCCATGCTACCAATGTCTCCTCTTTTAGGATCTTTGAATCCAAGACTCACTAGTAGTATTGAGTGATGTAGTACATTCAAAACAGGGTTGGTTTTTGCATTCTTTGTCTACCAGAGAATTCTCCTTTTGTGGGATCCTTGATTTTTGAGTAGATGGTGTTCTGAAATCATTGATGCTATTTTCTGTTCTCCTGCTTCCCTCCCACACTCAGAATTTTCTTTCTCCCATTGAATTTTCTCCGTCTCTTACATTACTACCCCGGTAGGGAAGCTCTTTTTCTCTCTGGTCCAAATTCTGGTTACAAATTCCTCTCTTATTTATTCTTAGAATCACTGCAATAGGCTGACATTTTGAAAACATACTTTTTGAAAACATAACCAGATCCAATGAATGTGAGAGAGTTCATTACATAGTTCATCTTATCAAGTGTGTTTTCCTGATTCTATACATCCGAAGAAATGCAGTAGAGAACAGTCACAGCCCCTGAATTCCTATTCTTAACGTAATTACATTCTTGAAAGTGTTTGGCACAGCTGTCACTATGGTCTTTCCTTCCCAGTCTGGCTGTCAGCCACATAGCCGGAGGACACCGTCTTGCCTCTCCAGCACCCAAATGTAGAACTACTTATTTATTATATCCTTCCAAGGAAAAATGTCAATGCATTGAATGACAACATTTGCTGGTTTCAACCCTGCAGACACCGAAGGCCTTCCCACTTACCTCCTGTTTTCTGGTAGAGGGTCTAGTCTGATGCATAAGTAATTTCCAAGGAAGCATCCTGCCTGTCATCCCCTTGGGCAACCTGATTCTTTCCTTTCTGGGTTTTCATCAATTCTTCACACATCTAGAGAATTCTAAATGACTCACTGAAGGGAACACCATCACTTATGTAACTTGAGAAGTGATATTCCACTAACCTGCCCAGTTGTACATTTACTAGGACATATAATAAGCATGTGTACTAATTTTTTACATATATTCAGTTTGAAGACACGAGGCAATGGGGCTGGCGATGTCTTCCTGATCATTCTACTTCTTTAAAGGATTATAAAGTACTATATAGGATTATAAAGGTATGACTTCTTATAATAACAACCATTATATTTTCC
>PVJN01056078.1:0-13006 GCA_004026805.1 Lasiurus borealis | reverse complement strand
TGCTGGGACGTCTAGAGAGAAGGTTGACTTTTTGCACTTCTGTATATAGTCAAAAGAGAGAAACCTGTATAATAGTAAGATCTTATTTTGAATAAAAACGTCTATAATTACAAGGAGTTTTGTTAAGGCTAATAAAATGAGACTGAGCAAAATTGCTTGCAAAAGTGGCACCGAGTTAGCACTCCGTACCCCTTCAAAACATGTTGCTTTGCTTTTTTGTGGACAGCTTGTAGTTTGCCAGGATTTTTTCAGCTGGAAAGATATGCCATCCTTCCGAGATCTCATGACTGACAAAAACTCCACTGGGCCAAATCTGCCTGAAGACCATTACCAAAAAAATAGCAGGTTACTTCAACCATTAAGGTGAAATCATGGATCAGATACTCCTTACATTTTTTCAAAACTACTGCATGTTTAAAGCTTCAACAACAACAAAAAGGCGAGAAAGAACCATACAAAGGACGTACTATTCTAATCCGTTTCTGCCAATTTCAGTGGTTTATTGTTCACACGCGCGCACACACACAGACACACACACACACACACACACACACACACACCGATCTTCAAAACAAGTAATGACTTTCACAAAATTGAAACTACAAACAGGCAAACCAAACAGCACAGCGTAGCTCTAGTTGTTATGTGATTGTTTTTTTTTTAATTGCTGTAGGAAGCCTGTTCTTTCAGCAGGTGAAAAGAGAGAACACAGTTCCAAAGTTCAGGGTTCTGATTGGCAACTCAGAAGCACCCAGAAAAGCGAATGCGGTCACGGGCACGGTCACGGGCACTTGTTGAACGCATCTGTGTGGCCAGCCCTCGCTCCCGCTGGTTCCCGCGTTGCACTTACCGGCCACCTCGCCCCTTTCATCTGCTGACAGGACAGATGTGCTTGGTTTTTACTCTTATGTAATCACGACTTACTTTTCTGCTTGTAGTCGCTTACAATTATGTATTTTGTCTTGGGCTGCGATTTGTTTTACGCTTATTTTATTATTACCGCAGTAGTTGACTTTGCTGTATGGAAAAATAAAGTGAAATTGCCCTAATAAAACTTCTCTTTCTTAAGTAGATGTGTGTGTATCTGTGATTGAAGAGTAAAAAAATTTTTTTTTGCGCCTTTCACATACGTGTGTGTGTGTGTGTGTGTGTGTGTGTGTCATTAGGAACGCATCGTTACGAAGATGCATCATCTGGTTTTAACTGACCTTAAGGACATCACTGCTTTTCTCGCCGACACGCCTTTGATACCAGAAATGAGAATGCGAATCCTGATGTGTTGCCATCCCACACCCATCGCTTTCTGGGAGATACTGCCCTCCTCTCCCTGGCACTCTAAGTGCTGTCTGGTAGGATTTTAGGCGTAAGGGGGAAACTATAAGAGAAAAAAAGAAATTGTCTTATTAATTCTAGATCGCTGTCTTTTTATTAAAGACAGTTTATTTGCCTGACTTCCCCTGGAGACTACTAACACTGGAAATCAGGCAAGGTGAGAATAGTTCAATAGAGACAGAGGGATGACACTTAATTCAGAGGGATAAGAGAGTTCAGACACATACATTCACACACACATAGGCATAACACTCATTTTAATACACACACACACACATATATATTGATTTCAAAGAATGGAGAAGAGAGAGAGAGAAAAATCAATGATGAAGAGAATCATTGATCGGTTGCCTCCAGCATGTCCCCCGCTGCAGATCAAGTCCACAACCCAAGCATGTGCCCTGACCAGGAATCAAACCATGACCTCCTGGTTCATAGTTCAATGCTCAACCATCGAGTCACACCTTCCTGGCCATAACTCACTCTTGATAGAGCCTTTGTGTGTGTATGTGTGTGAATTTTTTAAAGGGCGAATTAAAAATTTGGTTGAACTGAGGCAACCGATCAATGATTCTCTTCATCATTGATGTTTCTCTCACGTTTTCCATATGGTGTTGACTTGCCCAGTTTCCAGAGACAGCCGGTGAGAGCCAGAGTTGCAATGTGGGGAAATTTTCTGATTTGATTATACAGTGCACGCTCTGCGACTGTGCCACTTGGTATATTTGATCAAAGCTGCAAATTCTCCTTGCAGGTCATTGATCTTTTTCTAAACCTGCAATAAATGTGTGATACTTATCGTTAATACAATTCTGTTCCTGGTTGAGTTCTGTCTAACACTCCTGTTGTCCTGAGTAGACCCAACTATTCAAGGTGCTGCTTATCAACAAGAGGGCAGAGGCCCTAAGTGGTGGTTATATAAAGTGGGGATTATTTGCAACTTTTTGAGTGTCACACCAAAACATCCAGCTCTGCAATTAGTTGTAGTACCTTTGATATCTTTAACAATATCATATAACATGTTCATGTTAAGTGCATTTTATTTCATTAATCACAGCATATATATGCATTTGAAAATGTGTGTTGAAATAATCTCCAGATGCTTCCTGTTCAGAAAGAGTTATTACTACAGTGACCACTAGGGGTCCTCACGTCACAAGACGGGAGAGTGTTTTAGAAGTCCTTATTTCTTCTTTGGGAAACGATATCATTTGAAAGAGCTTTGATTTCATTACAGACCTTTGACCCTCACAGAGTTCACACTTGGGAAAGACCCGGGAGGTCAGTGACATGTGGTCACCTATAATTACACGGAGGCACACTTTTGAAGAGTAGCTTCAAAGAGCAAGGGACACTCAGCAAGATTGTTACTTTTCTAATAGTTATTATTCTGTGCCCTGGTGGGCCGGAGGTAGTTGCCCTAATATTGGAGGTACTTTCTACATGTTCTGGAAAAAAAAATTACAATGTTCAAGAATTTGGAAACTTTTGAAAGCCTAGAATAATCCACTGTAAATATTCCAAGTCTGTTGTATTAACATTAGGACGGGCTCCAGAAATGTGAAAAACAGAGATTCAAATGTCCAGGGATCGTTCTGAGTTCTCCTGATCTGTCCACAAGACACTGGGCCTCATGGAAATGGTGAAAGCAGCCACACCGGCCTCGGCCCAGCCTCCGGCCCATCCTCCTGGCCATGCTTGGTTCTCACAAGGGAACCTGGGCACCCGCAGCACTTGGGGTGGGTGGTCAATCTAAAGCCACCTGCGACTTGCGGCTGTGTGAGTCCACGCAGGCCCCCGAGTCCCCTCCAAACTTCCCAGGAGTTGTTGGACTTTATTTGGACTCCTTAGGGCCTGTGTGTTCTGAGCCCCAGGAGAGCAAAAGCCAGCTGTGTGCTGGGGCTGACCAAGACCCGGGCTTCCGGAACTTTCTTCCTCCACACCCTCTGCTAGCTCCCTCAGTGTTGTTTGCACCCGCCCTGGACCCCCGTCATCCTCTGCTGCCCTGTCCCACCCCAGCCCGGTGACCTAGGTAACCAGGAGGACTGGTCTGACTGACTCCTTTTTGTCTTCTGAGGACTCAGACCCTCAGTTCTCACGCCTTTTGCTACATGAGCGTTTTCTTGGTTCATGTCATATTTTACTGTTGCTAGTTAAATGTGGGGAAGGGTGCTGAAACTGGTTGGGCTCAGCGGATAGAGCGTCAGCCTGCAGACTGAAAGGTCCCAGGTTTGATTCCGATCAGGGGCATGTACATTGGTTGCAGGCACATCCCCAGTCGAGGGCATGCGGGAGGCGGCTGATTGATATCTCTCTCTCATAGATGTTTCTAACTCTCTATCCCTCTCCCTTCTTCTCTGTAAAAAATCAATAAAATATATTTTTTAAAAAATGTGGGGAAGGGTGGGGAGAGCCTGCTCTTGAATTTACCATTTTAAGAAAAAACAGCAGTGTCAGAATACAGATGAAATCTGTTACTACTAGTGACTTATTTAGGTCTTTCAGAAATGCCTTATAGAAGCAAGAATGATCAGTTTTGTGTGTGTGTGTGTTTTTCTCCCCAGCTGAGTTTCATAATGACAAAACAGAGAATCCTTTTTCTGACATATAAAGAATAAGCCGGCGGGTTTATGCACGGTGGTTGGGAGCCGCCCGCTTGCTATGTAAATCCTAACTGCCACTCTCCCTCACCTTGGCCCCTGGGGTCAGCCTCGTGTGTTCAGCACCTGAACTTGGAACTGAGAAGAGCTCCGTGGCCGGGTTACGTTGCAGCTTTGGGTGGGCCTCTGTGATTTCATGGCACAGAGCACAGTTCCGCCCGAGAGAAATGGTCACTATTGCAACAAATGCCGAGGCCAAGGTCATGATGAACACACCTCAAAATCCAACAGCGGAAGAAAACACGCTCCCTGCGAGGGTCCCACCTCTGGGGGATGCCTCAGGCCTCATACCCACCTTAGTAAATGTGCCCTAGATCAGTGGTTCTCCACCTTCCTAATGCCGCGACCCTTTAAGACAGCTCCTCCTGTGGTGGTGACCCCCAACCATAAAATTATTTCCATTGCTTCTTCATCACTGTCATTTTGCTACTGTCATGAACTGTGATGTAAATATCTGATATGCAGGATGTATTTTTGTTGTTAAAAATTGAATATAATTAAAGCATAGGTTAATCACAAAAACAATATGTAATTATATATTGTGAAATATTTATTTCTATTTACAAATAAATGAAATTTTGTCTTGAATCGTGCTGTAGCATGGGCAACAGTCTTCATATAACAACAGTAAACTACATTGCTACACTTTGCTACACCAAGGAGGGGTCTGTTGGTTTCTAAGACCATGGGAAATAGGTGTTTTCTGATGGTCTTAGGCAACCCCTGTGAAAGGGTCTTTCGACCCCAAAGGGGTCGCGACCCACAGGTTGAGAACCACTGCACTAGATAAACAGTTGTTATGGGGGGATTAAAGATGAATGATATCCTGCCACAAGTTATAACTAAAAGGTAATCGCTTGGACCTTGGTAACTATGACCAAGTTTGTCCGTTGCAGACGGGATACCCAAGTTCATAACGGACTGAGAAACTAGTGGGGATGGTGGCTCCGAAGGCCTGGAAATCAGTGAGCCAACCGCAGAAGTACACATTGAACTGAAACTTAGAGCAATGATGGGCCATTGAGCCAGACCTTGAGCCAAGCAGACTTCCCAAGTTCAATTACAGTGACACGCAGCTCATGAGTCTGGAAGAGATTATCCGCTTACTCTGGCCCAGTCATACAGTAAGAGAGGCGAAGCTAAGCAGAAAACCTAGACCCTAGAGGTCGCATAATGTGACAGCACTTTAGGTTGAAGATGGAGGCAGAAAGACATCTGAGGAATTAGAGCAGCGGTTCTCAACCTGTGGATTGCGACCCCTTTGGGGGTCGAACGACCCTTTCACAGGGGTCGCCTAAGACTATCGGAAAATGCAGATATTTATATCACGGTGCCTAACAGTAGAAAAATTTGATGGTTGGGGGTCACCACCACATGAGGAACTGCATGCAAGGGTCTCGGCCTTAGGAAGGTTGAGAACCACTGGCCTAGAGACAAGTATCCCAGATAGAGGCAGGAACCAAACTGCATAGGAATAGGTTCTATCTTCCTAAAATGATTATTTGTAAGATGCCTTACCAAAGGACTTGTATGCATGCCTATAAGCCTAACCAATGGACACAGACAACAGGGGGGTGAGGGCATGAGTAGGGAGGGGGATGGGGGAAATAAAGGGGGAGTAAGGACACATATGTAACTCCTTAATCAATAAAGAAATAAAAAAAAAATGTCCTTCAACTCATAAAAATCTAGGCTGCTCACTAGAAATGGCACTGAAACCCAGGGGTAAGATCAAGGGTTTTGGAATCAAACCATTTGGATTCATGAATCAACTACTCACTATCCAGCTCTTCCAGCTTGGTAAGGTTCTTTACCTCTCTGACTCAGCTTCCACCCTGAGAAGATAGAAATAGTAATGTGAGTATTGACCTTGAGTGGTTCCCAAACTTTGCTGCAGATTGGAATTACCTGGGGATTTTTACGCATTATTGATGCTTGGTCCCTAACCTAAGACATTCTGATTTCATTGCTATGGAAGCAACCACTGGGTTAATATAAGAATAAAGTGCTTAGAACAGTGCCTGACATAGAACGAGCAATGGACACATATTATGATTGCTATTTTGTTATTACCCATTTTTTTTTCTAATTACTGAACTTAATCTTCAATTTTCCTCCTAGTTCTTGGGTTATAATACATCTTTTTCAAGGCATACCCATACTATCTCTCTTTCCTGTTCAGTAGTGAAATTTTTCTTCCTGTAACTTGCCACCACAGCAGGTCATGCTCATGGCTGTACATATAGTGAATATCTCAAAAGTAGAACCCAGTCCTTCTGACTCACTCTGAAAATGTTTATTTCATGTTCCTGCATGATATGATCACAGACCACAACCCATGTCAAATTGAAAGTGACTGTTTGGATGTAACCACGTTTAATAGTTGAATTCTCCTTTTATTCAATTATGCTCAAGAACAAATCATAGAACAGATGCAAGCATCATCATGAAAACTGTGCTGTTAAAGTATTTAAAGTATGTTATCTTTATTGAAATAATATTTCTACTTACATTGGAGCATCACTGATATACTTTCATACAATATTTCAGCATAGGCTTTTTTAAATGCTTGCATTAGCACTGACTCAGTTTCATAAACACATTAAAAATTGAGTTTCATGCCAGGCACCATGCTAAGCTCTAGGAAGGTTGAATGGCAAGAACTGCTCAGAGTAATGACTATAGAGATATATAGAACACTGAAAGCACACTGATGTAGTATTTCCAACCTCTCACACTTATCCCAGACCCTTTAAATATGACACAAAACAATTAGAATGTGATTAAATGAAAACCACCCTCTCTTCTTGAATAATGATATGACTACCCTACTCATTATCCAACTCCTATTATCATTAAAAATTGAATATTGAAAAACTATTTATAAATAAATGTATTTGTTTCAGCATTTTTAATAATAGTAAAACCAAGAACAGTCTTTGTTTCAATAATCCTAATATATAAAGAGCCAGGGTCCATCACGACCCAAATGACCAGATGGATGACTGAACAGCAGGCTATGCGGGCAGAAGTCAGTTCTGCATCCTGGCCACAGCAGCGGTGAGGGTCAGTCTTGGGTCCTGGCCATGGTGGTGGTAGGAGTCAGTCCTGGGTCCATCACCCGTTAGACAGCATCTTAGGGTAAGGACCATCACCTCAGCCAGAACTCAAGATGGTCACCTGGCCTGGCTTGGCCCCTTCTCAGAGACAGCCCACTGAAGAGGACAGACAGGGATGATGAGGTCCTGGTGCCCCATCCCAACCCTGCTCCCAAGGCCTCTTTCACTGTGGCCCCCACAGAAAGGTATGTATGAGAGCCCTTCCCCTGCTACCTCTCACCACTGTCTCTGGCCACCCTTCAGCACACAGGCTTTCAAACATGCCCTACTCACTTCCTCTCACCTCCCTCCAGGGCCTCTGCTCTGGATGTGGCCTTTGGAATCCAGGGCTCTGGGATTTTACAACAGAGCTGGGGAGGGAAAGGGTAAACAGCACCAAAGATGGCTGATTTGGCCACCCCTTTTGCATCAGTTTGACCAATTAGTTCAGCCTCAGAATGTGGTACTCAGAGGGGATGCCTACTTCCCCAGCAACGACTCCAGGGCCTCCCAGTGCCAACCTCCTCTCCCCCTTGGCCCTCTCCACAGCTGGTGCTTGCTGCAGCCCTGTGTACCTTACCTATCTACCCCCTTCTTCCCTGTTCCTACAAAGGAGGCTGCATCTTTGTATGTTATATTCATATAAACTTTGTAATGTTTTGGAAAGAAAAAAAAATGATGACCAAGAAAATGATGCAGTAAATGTTTGAAGTCTGACTCAGGAGACAGAGAGAAGAGAGAATTCTATAAGTTGGCTGATGACTGCATGGTGTGTGACAATTGTGACCACGGAGGAAGGAGTCCAAGTCTCTCAGCAGAACACCAAGGACTTCTTCCGTGTTTTGAACCTTTGCTTTGGTTTTCAGAATTCCCTGTTCTCCATTTGTTGGCTCCCTTCCTCTGAGGGGCACTGTCATCATCACATGGGTACAACTGGAATATTATATTTTGAGAGGATTGCCCAAATATATGTACCCTTTTATCCAATGATGAAAAAATCCCAAAGAACAAGAATGGAGACAGATGACTGTCCTTTAGGTCTCCCCAAAAGTGTCCTGCGAAGAGCTGAGACTTGGTTCTGTCCATGTGCCTCAGAGAGATTGGATGAGGAAATGGCCTGGTTTGGCCCTGACTTTACCCACTTATGTTACTCCTGAAGGTGTCTTTGTCACAATGTGAACGAACTGCCACCTTTTGGAACGGGGGCTCATACGAAAGTCTGCATTCCTGACTTTTCTTGAAACAGATCTATGTTCTGTAGCTGTGACTACCATCCTGAGACCAGGTCCTGTCAACCAGGTCCTGTGGCTGGGAATCAAGGGCCACTGGAGTGGAGCCTCCTCCCCTACCCCGTGCCTTTTTACATTTAGGGATTGAGCTGAACTCACTTTGGGGGAGGCCTGGCAAGGGTGACAGGTGTCACAGATAGAAGGATGGAGAATAGAAAGGCAGACACTCTGCTCGGTCCCTCCTTGGGTGGGGTCAGGCAGATGAAGGTCAGCCAGCCCTTCCCACAATTAGTGAGATAGCGTCCTCTGTGTCCACCTTTCACCCCATGGGCTCGGCCACTCCTCTCAGCTCTGGGCAGCCCTCTGTGTTCCACGACAGTGCCCTCTGCCCTCACATGCTGCTCATCCTGAATGAGAAGGAAGAGAGCAGTTGGTCCACAGACAACTACACAGAAAGATAGGGCTCATGGCTGGCAAGCACAGTGGTGGTGGTAGGAGTCTCTCCTGGGTAACAGGCCTAAGCCAGCAGGTAGCCATCCCCTGAAGGGTCCCGGACTGTGAGAGGGTACAGGTCGGGCCGAGGAACTCACTGTCCACTGCACGAATTTTGTGCATCAGGCCTTTATTTAGTTAATAACTAAGTCAAGTATTATAGAGTGCTATGTGCTTTAAAACCATTTTCTTAAAATTATTTAATTACATGGGAAAGTAATTTTAGTGGCAGGATTATATGGTACTTTTTAACTACTGTAAGTTTTCAAAATTACTATTTGTTTAAGTAAATATTTATGGTTTTTATTTAAATTATTTTGTATCATTTTTCTGTATTAATTACTTTAAATTCATTTTTATTGTTTCTTTCTTTCTTTCTTTCTTTCTTTCTTTCTTTCTTTCTTTCTTTCTTTCTTTCTTTCTTTCAAAAAAACAACACAACAACATTATTTCCTGGTTCATAGAGCCACACCAGCCAGGCAACAGTTGACACTTTATTTATTTATTTTTTAAATGTATTTTATTGATTTTTTTTTACAGAGCGGAAAGAAGAGGGATAGAGAGTCAGAAACATCGATGAGAGAGAAACATCAATCAGCTGCCTCCTGCATATCCTCTACCCAGGACATGCCTGCAACCAAGGTACATGCCCTTGACTGGAATCGAACCTGGGACCTTTCAGTCCACAGACCAACGTTCTATCCACTGAGGCAAACTGGTCTCAGCCATTTTCATTATTTCTTAGACCACTCATTATTTACGTGAGTTTGTTAAATTTAGAATATAACAATGCACTGTAAAGCATGATGTCTTACCAAATTATGTAAATATATGTATATTGTTTTATGGAAGACTAATAAAACAATGCTAACAAAAATCCTCTTATAATAATCTTTTTGGTCTTAAATCTCTAAAACTATAACTAGTTTCTGTGTGATTATATCACCCCCTGTATACATTTTATTTATAGCACAGATTTCTATTTAAAATTAATCAATACATTGATCTATTTAGTGGTTATACCATCTCCTTCCCCTCTCTCCAAAAGATACCCTAATTCATCACAATTAGTTAATATATATTTATTATAAATTTGGTTAAGAAAAACAACTAAGTGTGTGCAACAGACCTTAGGACAAATTTGCTAGCAGGGTTATCAGATTAACCAAGGAAATGAGGACAAGGTACTGCTCTCTGAGGAGGTGACATTTGCTCAGAAACCTGAATGACAAGGAAGGCCTAATGTCTCCATGGTCGCATCCCCTTTCCAGCCATCTTTCCTGTCACATGTCACCTTGTCCTCTAAGTTAAATGCCACTGCATATGGAAGCATTCTTCTCCCTCCTGACACTGTGAATGCAACAGTATTTCTTGCTCTATTTTCTTAGCGCTGATTGCTTTGACCGCTATTTTAGTACTTCTTTTTTTTTTTAAATATATTTTATTGATTTTTTACAGAGAGTAAAGAAGAGAGATAGAAAGTCAGAAACATTGATGAGAGACATCGATCAGCCGCCTCCTGCATGCCCCACAGTGGAGATGTGCCCGCAAACAAGGTACATGCCCCCAACCAGAATTGAACCTGGGACCTTTCAGTCCACAAGCCGACGCTCTATCCACTGAGCCAAACCGGTCTCGGCTATTTTAGTACTTCTTTATTCTTCCTGATATTACCACTCGTTGTTGACAACTCTGAATGTCCCCAAAGAAAGGGTACGTTCTTACCAGCAGGAGCCAGTCTTAGTCCTGGCTGGGTGGCACTAGCTGCCTAGCACCAAGTTGTGCAGTTAGGAGGCACCGCTGCTCAAATGTTTGTCTACTTGAATTTTAATTATATCTTCCTCCTGGCCTCCATAGAAAATGCAGAGTGGAAATGTTCTATCCAATTCTACTTTTCAGACTGTCAAAACAATGCAACTGCTGATTATCTAGGAAGATGCATAGAATCTCAATATTTTCCTTTTTTTTAAAAAATAGTCTGGAGAAATGAGCTGGTGTTTCCTAAGCCACAGCCCACTCCACACTCCCTTTACTGTACCACCAAGCAGAGGAATTTGGAAGTGTTTAATTAAAAACATCCCCTCCTCCTTCTCGAATACAAAAACAAATGTGATTTCCTAACTCATTGTCTCTGGAGAAGAGAATGTAGGAAAAAATATATATTCTCATTGGTGTGGCTTACTTTATGAATGCGTTCTTATAAGGAATCTGTGGTGAATGAGAGAGCATATAGTCGCAATCTTTCCATAGCCTGTAAAATATCCCTAAGTCAGACAGTCAGAGATTGTTGCGTTACATGCAAATGCTGTTCCCTATCATCTGCTGAAATGTTGTTAGTTATGTATTTGCTCCTTTTCCCAGGCGACTAAGGCCTGTGGGTTCATTACCATCAACAGCAGAGCAGAGGAGGGACATAAGCCAATTACTTACGAATTATAAGAATTGCAGTGGAAATGGATTTGTACAGAATATACACCTACCGCCTGAATGCTTTTGAAGGTCCTTATCTTGTTTCAATTAGGTGCTTCCTTTTTCTTCCTTCCTCCTCCTGTTACACTGGTATTATTGCACAAGGCTCTGAGCTCTGATCGCGATTTTTGGCTTTCTCGGCTCCCAGCAGATCCCTCGATTCGGAAAGGCACATGAAAAGATCTATTGAACAATTATTTCATCTGATGTGACTTCAAAGGGCCTGGGAAGCCACTCTATTTCCCTACAAACAGTTCTCCCACCTGTTCGCTGCTCATTAACAACCCCTGAATAAGGGATGAAATTTTTCATTCTGTAGTTAATGAGATTTAAATACTTTATAAGAGTCTTTATGGGAAAATGACTTAAATTCCTATCACCTTATTTCTACGCTCTCTCTCTTTCCATCCTTTGCTCTCCTACCTTTTCTTTAACTTTTCTTTCCCTGTCCTTTCTTTTGTAAGAATTTAGAGAAGACTAATCAGTGCCAAGCACCATGGTGGACTTTAAAGACAGTAAGATTGATCTGAACCAGTCTCCTTGCTCAATGAACCCACAGAAGAGTTGGGAAGATGTATGTGTCAACAAATAGCTATAGTAAATCTGGTCAGTGATAGACTCAATGCAGACGGTGTGGGAAAGGAAAGAGAAAGGTCACCCTAAGGAATCATGGAAGAGAAAGACCCAGAAGAAGAGGCGAGGGGACACAACATTCCCTAGCTTTACAATTTTTCCTCTCAGTGTCAGGCAATCTTCTAAAAGTTTTATCAGCCCTGCTGGTGTTGTTGCTCAGTGGTTGAGGGTCTACCTATGAGTCAGGAGGTCAAGGTTCTATTCCTGGTTAGGGCACATGCCCAGGTTGTGGGCTTGATCCCCGGATAGGGGTGTACAGGAGGCAGCTGATCAATGATTCTCTCTCATCATTGATGTTTCTATCTCTCTCTCCCGCTCCCTTCTACTCTGAAATCAATAAAAATATATTTAACTAGAGGCCCAGTGCATGAAATTTGTACACTGGGGGGTGGAGGGAAGGGGCTCAGCCTGGCATGTGCCCTCTCAAGTCCAGGCCCGTGCAGCTGCCTCTGTAAAAGGAGCAGCTCTGGGACTGGGACTACACAGCCTCGTCCCCCGCTGCCTCTGTGAAAGGGGTGGAAGGGGCCACAAGGGGCAGAGGGGGTGACAAGAGGTGGAAGGGGTGACGGGACCAGCAGTGGAGTGGGCTCAGACCCAGTGTGGCCTCTCCTACTGCCTCTGCGGAAAGGAGGTAGGGGGGCACTGGGACTGCCATGGCTGTCCTGGCACGGCAGGCTCACTGGCCCCGCTCCCTGCCCCCTGGTCTTTCTGGAAGTCATCTGGAATGATGACTGGAAAGTCATTCAGCTGTCATGTCTAATTAGCACATTACTCTATTATTATAGACTAGAGGCCCAGGGCAAGAAATTTATGCACAGGGGCGTGGGGAGGGTCCCCTCAGCCCAACCTGCACCCTCTCCAATCTGGGACCCCTTTAACAACCCTGTACCACTGTCTCTTAAACGCTCACCTGGCTGCCTGCCTGATTGCCGCTAACTGCCCCCACTGCCAGCCTGATCACCCCTAACCACTTCTGCCTATTGTCCTGATCATCCCTCACTGACCCCCCTGCCGACCTGGTCACCCCTAACTGCTCCCTGTCAGCCTGATCACTCCTAACTGTGTCTGCCTGCCAGCCTGATTGCCCCCAGTT
>PVJN01056077.1:0-12884 GCA_004026805.1 Lasiurus borealis | reverse complement strand
GAGACATCGACCAGCCGCCTCCTGCACGCCCCCTACTGGGGATGTGCCCGCAACCAAGATACATGCCCTTGACCGGAATCGAACCTGAGACTTTTCAACCTTCATTAACCAAGTTACTTCAAGGGGCTATGCACCAAGCCCCAGGGAAAAAAATGGTAAACAAAACAGATGCAGATCATACTGAGCTCCTAATGACCCCGTCACAGGACCCCTATCCAGCACACAAGACACAGAGCTCACACCTACCGTTGCCAACCTGTGGAGCAATGGCTTCAGCCTCAGGCCAAGGTGTATTCTTGAAGAATCTTTCTGTCAGCTTCGTCCAGCTGAAAACCAAACAGAATAATTCTAGAATTCGAAAACAAAAAGGACCCGGGAGGCACCTCTCACACTTTACAGGCGAGGACCTTTGGCTCAGAAAGGGGAAGGTTTCACAGAAATAAAGTCAGGGCCAGACCATCCACGTCTACAGCTTTCCTCAACCCAACTCTACCTCAGCTAATCTTTCTTAGTTAGTAAAATATCCTTTCCTCTCAGTGAGTCACCACCACGCTCTTCAGGATCATCTCCTGCCTCTGCATCATGAACTCTAGGTGCCTGCTAATCCCTGATTTGAGAACTACTTTTCAGATTCTCCTCCTAGCTCCCTTTGCAATACTGTTTCCACTTGCTAGAGTACTGTGCCTCCTCCCTCTCTCCAAACACGGAAAAAATCACTTTGTTATAAAACAGAAAATAAAAATAAAAAATCAGTTTGTTGAAATCTGGTGCCACAGCTGATCTAGAGCATCCAACCCACACACTGCTGTCAACACGCTTCTCAGCCGCACGAGAGGGTTATGTTCATTTTCTTTCTCCCGATTGCTTCAGCAGCTACTTCAATGTCCCAGACTTTGAAACCCCACCTCTCCCTTTTCTCCAATCAACACGCTCCAATTCCCCTTCAATACACACAACAAAACGAAGTGTCTCCATAACCCTGCAAGTCCTCTGCACTTACCAATTCGCCTTTCTCAGCCCCCATTTCTCCCATCCACTGTTATTCGGCTCCTGCCTCCACCACTCCTCTGAAACTGACTGCGTTAAGGTTACCAAAGTGCCTTCTGAGTTGTCAAATTCAAGTGGCTCCTTTCTCATCTCAGTCTCCTTAGAGAACTTAGCATCTGTTTACCATTTCCTGCTTCCAAGACTCTTCTCTCTTTAGTTCCTATGACACTTCTCATTTACTACCTACTTTTCTCACACTTCTTTGATCATTTACTATCTGTCTCCTCTGCTATTTTCTCTCTTTCCTCTCCCCTCAAAACATCTTTCCCAGGGTGCCAGCCGTTTTTCTCACTACACATTCTCCTAGGCAAACTCATTAGTCAACAGAGCCAAATATCAACAGTACAACTATTGAAATTTATTTGGAGTTGAAAACCGACTTCTGCGCATGGGCCAGAAAGTTTCAATCGTATGTGGTATTTTGTGGAAGAGCGTGGCTCACGAACCGCGGTTTGCAAACTCATTAGTCAACAGAGCCAAATATAAACAGGACAATGATTGAAATTTCTTTTGAGAGCCACATTTTTTAAACTTAAACTTCTTCTAAAGCCACTTCTTCAAAATACACTCGCACAGGCCACGGTATTTTGTGGAAGAGCCACATTCAAGGGGTCAAAGAGCTATATGTGGCTTGTGAGCCGTAGTTTACTGACCACGGGCCTAGGGGAATACCGACCACATGCTTGGCTAAATTCCTCTAACTGCCTGTACGGTCCAGTTCATGCCGTCAGCCAGCAGCCCGTACCTGTTCTCATAGATGTCCTGGATCTCATATACTTTCTGGTCAATGACGTCACTGGAGACACGACTTGCCTGTAGCTCATACACCTTCTGGTCGATCAAATCTGACACGGTTTTGTGGAAATACTGGATGAAGTTCTTGATCACTTCGGGGATCACCTGGTAGGTCTGCTGTTCATACTGACGCTCATATGCCAGATCCTGCTTTGGATCTCCTGGAGGTTGGATATAACAAATATTTTACAAAGTGCTTTCAAGCCCACATATATAACAAAAGGGCAAGACCATGATTCAAACTAAGCTTCTCATAAAATAGGATATAATTCCCCCTTTAAATACTCAGATGTGCCAAAACCGGTTTGACTCAGTGGATAGAGTATCGGCCTACAGACTGAAGGGTCCCAAGTTCAATTCTGTCAAGGGCACATACCTTGCTTGCGAGCGCATCCCCAGTAGGGGTTGTGCAGGAGGCAGCTGATCTATGTTTCTCTCTCATAGATGTTTCTCTCTATCCCTCTCCCTTCCTCTCTGTAAAATCAATAATACACACACACACACCCTCCCCAAAGCACTCCCAATCCCATAACCCTATTTCTTCACAACATTTATCACCAAAGTTACTTATTATGTTTCTCCCACTAGAAGCTAAAGCAGCGGTTCTCAACCTGTGGGTCGAGACCCCTTTGGGGGTCGAATGACCCTTTCACAGGGGTCGCCTAAGACCAGCGGAAAACACTTATTTGCCATGGTCTTAGGAACCAATAGACGGCTCCTCGGTGTAGCAAAGTGTAGCAATGTAGTTTACTGTTGTCATAGGAAGACTGTTGCCCATGCTACACCACGATTCAAGACAAAATTTCATTTATTTGTAATTAGAAAGAAATATTTCACAATATATAATCACATATTGTTTTTGTGATGAATCACTATGCTTTAATTATGTTCAACTTGTAACAATGAAAATACATCCTGCATATCAGATATTTACATGACAGTTCATAACAGTAGCAAGATTACAGCTATGAAGTAGCAACGGAAATAATTTTATGGTTGGGGGTCACAACAACGTGAGCAACTGTATTAAAGGGTCGCCGCATTAGAAAGGTTGAGAACCACTGAGCTAAAGTCTACATGTGAAAGGACCTTGGCTGTCTTGTATGCAGATGTACCCTCAGGACCTAAAAGAGATGTGTGTGTTGCAGGAGGGGGGAAGACTGTGGAAAGAGAGAGTAAGAAGCAGATACTGCCATTTTCTACCTATAGGATTTGGTACGAGGACCTGCACTTCTCTGCGCTCAGTTTTCTCCTCTGTACAATGGAGACAACATTCATACACACGCTTCACACAACGGCTGTGAGGACCAACTGAAACCCTTCACACAAAGTACCCGGAACAACGCATGGCATTTCCTAAGCCAAACCAAGTCACTGTGACATTTCAAGAAACTTCAAACACCTTCACAAAAGATTTCTTTGGGGCTTGGTTCGCATCACTGTCATTTTGTTTACAAGGTTTTCTCCTTCCACTAACAGTCTGAACAATTTCAGCCAGGACAGCAGTCCTTCCCTTCCAGGGTTTCCGGTGGACCCTGAGACAGGGTGGTTTAGCCACCTCTACACCACCCTCCTGCTCAGAACTGACTCCAACCAAGGCATCAAGCAGCAGTTTCAAACCGGTTCCCCGTCAGAGCTGTTCCCAGACCTTAACACAGGGGCCCATCCTTGGAAGCCCCCAGCTGACCAGACACACTAGAGTCTCACCTGTGTGCATATCATAGTCGCCTGGGTACGAATAGGGATCATAGGCGGCCTGTGAACGAGAAAGACAGGAGCGGTCACCAAGTCGTGAGCCCAAAAGGCTCCCTCTAGGGCTGGTGTGGCGGGCAGGGTACTAAGGGTGCAACGTTGGATGAAGCGGTCCCTGCCTTCCAGAAATTCGCAAGCCTGCAAAGAGATACTACACATACAATGACAACAAACGTGGCGGGGTTCTAAGGGAGAGCGAAGCTAGGAATCAGCGGGATTTGTCGAGACGGAGCCCAATTATATAAAAAGTGCTCGATTACAGAAACACAGCGCCCAGAGCCGCTTCCGTCCCCGATCTTAGGGAAGAGAGGAGAGGGGAGCGGACTCGGGAAGTGGGCGCCGAGGAGCCGGGAGGACTGGCAGCGGCATGAGGCGCGCAGGCCGGGCGGCGGCAGGAGCTGGTCGCGGCCCGCGGGGGTCCCAGAGTCCGCCGAGCGCCCTCTCACCGCGGGGCCCCGCTCCCAGAGAGCCCAGCAGCCCCCGTGGCGGAGCCCCGCACCCGCTAAGGGCCAGTTTACCTCCGATTCGTAATCATCGGCGGGGTAAGACATGACTGCAAAGCTCGCGGACACCGTGGGAAAGAGCGGAAAGCGTCTCCTGCGCCTGCGCGGCGAGACCGGAAGTCCAGCTCCGCCCGGGCCTGCCCGGAAACCGGAAGCCCTGCCGGGACCGCAGACAGTCTCAGGCTGCCATGTTAGGAAGGGCAAAAACGACAAACACCTTAAGTTTCCTTTCTTCTTCAATTGGAGGCCTCACGAAGTAAGTGGCTCTGAAGTTCTTCGCGTACATTTGGAAATAAGGACCTAAAATATTTCGGCATAATGTGCTGTGGGCAAAGAAACCCCGAGGGTTGCCACACCAAAGATGGCTGGCAGCTTTAGTTGGGCCGATTTCTCGCGTGAAGGGAAATTCGGAGACGAGAGGGCTTGAGGCTGGATTTAGGTATAAACGGTTTTTGCCTGCGGCGACAAATGTCTTCCACCGTTCCGGCCTCGAAAGACTAAACTTACTGGGGTGTAGAAGTGGGAAGTTGGTCCCACATAGTGAGAAGGCATGGAGAAAAGGCGCCTCTCGGTTTTGGACGTGAAGTTTGGAGCAGGCAAAGGTGAGGCCAGCTCTGGTGCGAGGTCCTGGAGGGAGTCCGGGGTCCCGCGCACGTGCTCCGGCTGCGGGTGGTGTCGGAAGCCCGCGGGACTGTGGGTTTGCGTCCCGGAGAAGCCTTGGAGCTAGGGGACGGGGTAATAAAAAGCAACAGAAACCGGCATGTGGGTCAGGAGACTTCGCTCAGCCGTCTGTCCATCCACAGCACGTAGTGGAAATCTGGGTTCCAGTCCTTGCACGCCCGCTGATTTGCTGAGTGTCAGGAGCATGGCTCACCCTGAGCCGCAGCCTCCGCAGCCTCTGGACACAAAGCTAGGCCTCCGTCCAGGAGCCCTCGGGGGATGTCACTGACAAGCCGCAGTCAGACATCTTTAGCTGCAGCCCAGAGGCTCCTGCCGCTGCCACTGCCCCTGCCAGCCAGGAGCCCTGTGGGAGCGCACTGACCACCAGAGGGCGCCTCCGCCATTGAGCGTCTGCCCCCTGGTGGTCAGTGCATGTCATAGCGACCCATCCTTCTGCTCATGGGGTGATTTGCTTATTAGCCTTTTATTATGTAGGATGGTAGCACCATGTCCCAACGCCCAGCGCCAGGGTTTTGTTTTGTGCTCCTTCCTTGCACTCTCACCAAAAGATGGTACCACTGGGACAAAAGCTCAAGTTTTAGGGTTCCCTCAGTTCCCCGGGACTCTACCATGGCTCAAGGAGGATTCCCAGCAATTTGCTCCCGTTATCCAAAGTTTTTGTAAAATCTGCCAAAGTAATATTTTTACTGCAGTCACTTAAAACTGCTCTCTCTACTGGATTCCTCCCTGGAATACTTTTCTTTATGCTTGGTGGCATTTGAGATCCAGCTAGAGGATATCCAATTGGGAACATTTCAGTTTAGTAGAATACATTTCTGTGTACAGTTATTGAAGGTCTTCATGTGTAAGATATACCTACCATCCACTGTGATAATTGCATGTCTTCAGTGAAAGGGATGTTTAAGGTTAATCAGGGCACTGGAAAGCTTGAAATTACCCAGAACCTTACAGTTCATGTAAGACAAAAATTTAATAGGGTTGCCCCAACTCTCACAATTCTCAAAATTTCATGACATTACTAAAAAGGAATTGTGAAGTCAGAGTTTTTCTAATTATCAGTAAAAAAAAAAAAAATGGCCTAACATACTAGAGCAGCAATTGTCAACCTTTTCCATCTCATGGCACACAATAAAATTCTGTAGCATGTAGCACACCAAAGAATATTTTTTTTTGTTCTGACAAAAAATAGGTATAATTTTTACTATTCACACTATTGTGTTAGCTGTTGTCATTTTTTAACTTGACAATCTAAGAAAGGTCAGTGACTAGTCACTGATTAAATAATAAAGTATTGCATGTTTTATATTTTATATATATATATATTTATACTTTTTATTGATTTCAGAGAGGGAAGGAGAGGGAGAGAGAGAAAAACATCAATGATGAGAGTGAAACACCAATCACCTGCCTCCTGCACACCTCCCACTGGGGATTGAGCCCACAACCTGGCATGTGCCCTGACCAGGAATTGAGCCTCAACCTCCTGGTTCATAGGTCACTGCTCAACCACTGAGCCATGCCAGCTCGGTGGGGATTGCATGTTTTAAAAATTCTTATGAGCCAAAACCGGTTTGGCTCAGTGGAGAGAGCATCAGCCTGCGGACTGAAAGGTCCCAGGTTTTATTCCAGTCAAGGGCGTGTATCTTGGTTGTGGGCACATCCCCATTAGGGGGCAAGCAGGAGGCAGCTGATCAATGTCTCATTGATGTTTCTAACTCTCTATCCCTCTCCCTTCCTCTCTGTAAAAAATCAATAAAATATATTTTCAAAAAATTCTTGTGGTACACCAGTTGAAAATTACTATATTAGAGGAAAGACTAAGTTATCTTAACATTCTCATTATGGAAAATGATGACACAGAATTGTTGTCATAAAGAGTCCATCATCCCTGGCCCATGTGGCTTAGTTGGTTGGGCATCTTCCCAGGCACCAAAAGATTAGAGGCTTGATCCCCAGTAGAGGACATGCAGGAGGCAGCCAACTGACATTCTATTCTCAAGTTTCTCTTTCCCTTTCCCTTCCCCACTCTCTAAAAATCAATCACAGAGCCCTAACTGATTTGACTCAGTAGATAGAGCATCAGCCTGGGAACTGAAACATCCCAAGGTCGATTCTGGTCAAGGGCACATACCCAGGTTGCATCTCAATCTCCAGTAGGGGGCGTGCAGGAGGCAGCCAATCAATGATTCTCTCTCATCATTGATGTGTTTTTTTTTCTCTCTCTCTCTGAAATCAATAAAAATATATTTTAAAAAATAAATAAAAATAAAAATCAATTATATATGTATATGTATATATATTAAAGGTGATCAAAGTGTATCGAATTAGAAGAAATTACAATGGAAGTGTTTAAGAAAATTAACAAATACACTTCCAGATTTTGTGATGTTTATGTTATTTGTCAAGTTTTTTATTTTTTAATTTAATAAATCTTTATTGTTCAGATTTATTAAATTAATAATAAATTGTTCCTCTTTTTCCCTTCATAGCTCCCCTCCACCTGGTTCCTCCCCACCCTCTGCCTTTACCTCCCCGCTCCCATTGTCCTCATCCATAGGTGTACGATTTTTATCCAGGCTCTTCCTGCAACCCCCTCACCCCTTTCCCCCTGAGAATTGTCAGTCCACTCCCTTTCTGTGCCCCTGATTCTATTATATTCACCAGTTTATTCTGTTCATCAGATTTTTTATCAACTTGATTTTTAGATTCACTTGTTGATATATATGTATTTGTTGTTCCTAATTGTTATCTTTACCATTTTCTTCTTCCTCCACTTCTTAAAGAGTACCTTTCAGCATTTCATATAATACTGGTTTGGAGCTGATGAACTCCTTTAGCTTTTTCTTATCTGTGAAGCTCTTTATCTGACCTTCATTTCTGAATGATAGCTTTGTTTGGGTTCTTGCTATTCATCACTTTGAATATTTCTTGCCATTCCCGCTTGAGAGAGCCAGCCACACACTCAGTTGCCAGCCTTCTCCTGGCGCGCGTCTCCGTACCTCAGCCTTTTACAGTTCCTCTGAATCTCCATGTGCTTTCCTCTTTCCTTCTAGTGGTAGAATTTCCACTCAGCCAGTTTCCTGTGGTTCTGGATGGTGTCTGTTCTGTCTTTTAGCTGTAGTTTTGATATTGTTGTGTGAGGCAGCAGTTTAGGTGTTCACCTATGCCGCCATCTTGGTTCTACCTCTCCCCTTGACTAATTTAGAGAATAATAAAGACTCTGAGAAGACCTTCTTCATTGGCTACACTTTCTCCCTTTCCTTTGTGGATTCGTCCTCATCTTTCTAATATATATTTTATGGTGTTTACAGAGAAGGGAGAAGGATAGAGAGCTAGAAACATCGATGAGAGACATTGCTCAGCTGCCT
Organism: Lasiurus borealis; assembly: GCA_004026805.1. Taxonomy (NCBI): domain Eukaryota; kingdom Metazoa; phylum Chordata; class Mammalia; order Chiroptera; family Vespertilionidae; genus Lasiurus; species Lasiurus borealis. Next base: position 4,738 of record PVJN01056077.1, on the reverse strand, counting down.
CTTGCACACCCCCCACTGGGGATGTGCCCACAACCAAGGTACTTGCCCTTGACCGAAATCAAACCTGGGACCTTTCAGTCCGCAGACCGATGCTCTATCCACTGAGCCAGTTTCGGTCGTCCTCATCTTTCTAATCACTATATAGTAGATTGCCCCTTTATTCTGGGATTGGTCTGTTCTTGATCCATCTGCCTTCACTCGGAGGGTAGCTTATCCAGTCCACTAGGTTTAAATATCACGCATGTGCTGATGACTCCCCACATATCTCCATCCTGGACCGACCTCTGAAGTGGGCTCATGGCCAAGTATCTGGAGGTCTAATTGGCACCTCAACCTTCACATGTGCAAACTGAGCTTCTGATTTTCTGCCCCAACCTTGTTCCTCCCAGTTTCCCCATCTTAGTTAAGAGCAATTTCATTCTTTTAGTTGCTCAGGCCAAAGCCTGCAGAGCCACCCTTGACCTGACTCCTACACCACACATTTGAGGCGTCTGCATTTTGTGGGCTCTGTCTTCAAAATCTCCCCAGGCTCAGTTCTCACCGCCGTGTCTCTCTCCTTATCTCCGCCTCCATCATCTCGTATTGTAATAGCTGCCTCACTCTCCTGCTCCCCCTTTCCAGTCCGTGTTTGCAGAATTGCTCTGAGTCGAAACAGGCCATTGTGTGGCAGCACATGGAGTCTGCTCAGAAATGCAACTTGGATCTGAAAACAGCTGGAACCCCAGTACAGACGAGGACATTTCTGGAAAACAGGGCGATTTTGCCAGGCTCCCTCGCTAATGAAAGCACAGCACTTTAAAGGGAAGGAAACTTCCAGCGGACGGACCAAAGCTCTTGGGATTTTACCTGGGGAGCTGTTGAGAGAATTCAGCGGCTGAAAAGCTGCCCTGGCTCTCTCTCTTCTCCAGCCTGGGATTGGAGGCAGGAACCGGTCTGGCGCAGAGAAGCCATTAGTTGTGTTTTACAGTCGGCCTGGGATCTTCCGCCGGGTCCATTTCAAGCTTCACTTCCCTAGAACCTCATGTTTGTAGCTCCCTTCCTGTCCTATTTGTCTCACTCTCCTGAGCATGCTCCATCTCACAAGCCCCTCTCTACCCTCCTTTACTGCAATAGCGTGTGGGCCCTGGGAGAGCAGTAGCTTAGTCTTTATATATATATTTTTTATTATTATTAATTTTTTACAGAGAGGAAGGGAGAGGGATAGAGAGTTAGAAACATCGATGAGAGAAAAACATGGATCAGCTGCCTCCTGCACGCCCCCTACTGGGGAAGTACCCGCAACCAAGGTACATACCCTTGACCAGAATCAAACCTGGGACCTTTCAGTCTGCAGGCCGATGCTCCTTCCACTGAGCTAAACCAGTTTCGGCAGTAGCTTAGTCTTTATAAATCAGAACTAGAAGCAGCCTTAAAGATCTTCTGGGATAGGAGTCCACTAGATAGGAGAAGAACAGTGAAGTAGCAAGTTTTTTCTGGCCACGTTAGTTGTATTCCTTATTTCTTTCCTTTGTTTAATCCTCCACCAAGGATTTGTTTGCTGATTTGAGAGAGAAAGGAAGGAGGGCAGGAGAGAAACATGCTCCCCACTGGGAATCAAACCCTCAACCTTCTGGTGCACAAGACAGTAGACCAACTGACCGAGTAACCTGGCCAGGGAGGTTGTATCCCTTCTCTCACCACTGACATGGAAGACTGTTGTTTTTGCCCATAAATAAATATTCAGTTACTTTCCTGAAAATATAGGGCCCTCTCTCTGTAGCCTAAAATAACAGTTCTCAAATTGTTAAAAATACAGTTCTCATGTTCTTTTTAAAAATATGTATGTTTTATTGATTTTTCACAGAGAAGAAGGGAGAGGAAGAGAGAGTTAGAAACATCCATGAGAGAGAAACATCAATGAGCTGCCTCCTCTCCTACACTCTCCCCTACCCCGCCCCGCTGGGGACGTGTCCACAACCAAGATATGTGGCCCTGACTGGAATCGAACCTGGGACCCTTGGGTCTGCAGGACGACGCTCTATCCACTGAGCCAAACCAGTTAGGGCAGTTTTCATGTTCTTAATTGGAGTGGTTGTTACATGAATGTATACCTTTGTCAAAAATCATCAATCAGCCTAGCCCAGCTGGTGTGGCCCAATGGTTGAGCATTGACCCATAAACCAAGAAGTCACTGGTTTGATTCTCCATCAGGGCACATGCCTGGATTGTGAACTGGAGCCTCAGTAGGGAGTGTGGAGGAGACAACTAATTGATGTTTCTCATCAAGGTTTCTATCTCTCTCCCTTCCTCTCTGAAATAAATAGAAATATATTTTTTAAAAAGAAATTTTTCAGCATATTAAAAAGTCACATAATCACCACATCATATTTTCAGTTACTAGATAATTTTCCTACACACATTTTCACTATTCCATCTTTCATAGATATATCTTATTGATTTTTTACAGAGAGGAAGGGAGAAGGATAAAGAGTTAGAAACATCGATGAGAGAGAAACATCGATCAGCCGCCTCCTGCCCGCCTCCTTCTGGGGATGTGCCTGCAACCAGGATACATGCCCTTGACCCGAATCGAACCTGGGACCCTTCCGTCCGCAGGCTGACACTCTATCCACTGAGCCAAACCAGTTTTGGTGAGAAGAAATATATTAATTTCCTTTTAACTCTACATAGGAAAAATAGCACAAGTATGACAAGGCCTCAAGGGCAGTGTGAGTGGCCTGGCAGAATGCTTGCTTCGTTGCCACGGCAACAAGGCAAGCATTCCACCCCACCCACAGGCCTCTGGCCAGACTTGGGTGCAGATAGGCCTCTGGGCTGCAGCGAGATGCTGGGCAGTGGGCATGGAGCAGCCAGGCCCCGCAGAGAACTGCTGGTGCGTGGATTCGTGCGCAGAGCTACTAGTTGTTGCTGTTTTTTTTTTTTTTAAATATATTTTATTGGTTTTACAGAGAGGAAGGGAGAGAGATAGAAAGTCAGAAACATCGATGAGAGAGAGACATCGATCAGCCGCCTCCTGCACGCCCCCTACTAGGAATGTGCCCGAAACCAGGATACATGCCCCCGACCGGAATCGAACCTGGGACCTTTCAGTTCACAGGCCGACGCTCTATCCACTGAGCCAAACCGGTTTCGGCTACTAGTTGTTTTTTTAAGGTAGTATGATGGAGAAGACTTTTCAAGGTTCAAATCCCAGTTCTTCAACATGCTAGCATTGTACCCTTGGACAATTCCTAAATCTCAGGACCTCAATTTACTGATTTGCAAATAGGTATAATAATATCTACCTTCTAATGCCCTTGGAAGGGAGAACTAAATGATATATATAAAGCACTTGGTAATGGTGCATGTTCAATGTTTATCTCTTTCCTTCATTTTCTTTTAGCTACAAGTGGAGTTGGCACACATGTCCTTACCAGTTATGGGGCAGAGGAGTTCAATAATATTTTCCTTGATATTGTCCAGTGGAGAGCACGGAGAATTTAACTGGGCTGAATCAGAGGAAAGAACATTTGCCCGGACTCAGCTCTAGTCCCATGGTTTCAGCTCTTCGCCTATAAAAGAGGGGTGGCCCTCTCTGTCCACCTTACAGAAAGGCTTGTGGGTAAGTTGAATGAACTTGAGAAGAGTCTGGAGGCTTTGGCTAGAAATGAAGATAAAGATTTATTCAAGGACCTTAGAATGTACAAACTGGAAACAGCTGGGCAAAAACCCTGAAGTGTTCCAGAGAAGAAAGAAAAGTTCTTATAGTAAAAAGCACATTTTTGAGAATTAGCCACCCTGCCTTCTTAGCAGGATTGGTCTAAGACAGCGTTTCTCAACTTGTGGGTCGCGACCCCTTTGGGGGTCGAACGAACCTTTCACCGGCGTCGCCAAAGACCAGAAAATGCAGGTATTTACATCACGATGCATAACAGTAGCAAAATTTCATGGTTGGGGGTCACCACCCCATGAGGAACTGTATGCAAGGGTGGTGGCCTTAGGAAGGTTGAGAACCACTGGTCTAGGAGATGCCAGAAAGTCTGGATACGGGAGTCCTGGGGAAAGGGGTTACCAGAGGGTTTTATGGAGGTCTGGTGCATGTCCAGATGTGTGTCCAGGCAGTAACACAGGGCCGGAAAGTTAAGAGTACGTTACCAGGCTAGTTAGAACAAGAATAGTCGTTCCTCACGCCTCAACCTTCAGCATGCTAATAATTTCAGCAGCCTGGTTAAAGTGACTCCATTTTATATATCCCTTACCTTCACTCTTTCCTCAGGTGCAGGGTTGTGAAAATTCTTACAAAACCATGCACCGAGTTGCACAGCTGCTAAACTCATCGCCTGTGTGCGGAATATTTTCCTATTTCAGCTCTGACCTCTCCCATAGGCCCGCTGTCAGCGGGAATGGAGTCCGATCCTGCGCCCAGAACATAACACAGTTACCGGCCCAGGGACTGGTCCGCCGTCCGGTGTAACTGAGTGGAATTAAAATTCTTTGCAAATCAGCGATCACCGCTGGCCTTCCGGAGAGAATCCAGAATAAAGGAATCTATCGCATTGGTTCGTGGTGACATCTTTGTTTTCCTACTGCCACTGCGCTGTTGTGGGAAATTCTTTTTTCTTTTTTTTTTCCCAAGTTCATTGATTTAAAAGATACACATATTTACCTCTCCCTGAAGTTTGGCTTCCTAACTTTCCTTTGCGATTGGCTGCAGAGCGTCTTAATGTGATTGGCCAACGCATCTGCCCATTACCTTCCC
>PVJN01056076.1:0-12869 GCA_004026805.1 Lasiurus borealis | reverse complement strand
ACATCTGTAATTCATTTTTTTAGAAATACTATCTATAATAGGTGGCATTTAAAACATAAGGTTACCGGTAATAGAATTACAAATGATCACATTATTTAGACTATTCAGTGCACAGCATGATTTATGTACATTTGATGTTTTGAGGGTACTGTCAGGCTGCTTATAAAATTGATGATTAAATCTTAGTGAGGTTAAAGATATATTTTTATTTCTATCTAGAATATTGTCACTTTTGTCTATGTATAATAAGGTGTGTATTTAGAATTTCAGCTGGCTTTAATTTCTTGGTGGTGAAATAAATAGCTATTCATTCCTGCTTTAGTTTATATATATTCAATACTAAATTATTTAAATTCCAATTTTAATGCTTGATAACTTAAGCAGACAAATTACACTACTCAGAATTAAATCTGATTACACAATCATGATAATATCATATGCAGTTTGGTACAACCTCAATAATTCTTTATATAGGAACTGAAACTTTAATTATGTGTGTATATCATTTTATTATAAAAATTATGCTGTCTTTCACATACAATTCTAATTTCATTTCAGTTTCACTTAATTTTCCCCAGATTAATTATTTTCTTTTATTTTTTAATTGTTGACTCTTATTACAAGTATCTACCCATCCCTCCCCCTTTGCCTCACTCTACCCTACCCCTGTCCTCTTTAGGCCTTCACCACTTTACTGTCTTTTGAGGAAGTTACCAAATATTAAAGTCTTGCCTTAATCATTGAAACAGTACCTATCACCCTAAAATATCTCATAGTGAGTATGGCCACTCTGACCCAATGAGTAATACATTTAAATTCCTACGTCTTGTCACTTAACCAAATTGTAAAATAGAATCTTCCAAAAACCTACTCGCAGTATCTTCCCTCAATTAAAATAGGCAATATGATCCAGTTTAAATTAAAACAGGCCTTCAAGGATTGAAACCCATTATTCAAAACATATTTGCCTATCATTTTTCCATTTAACATAACTTGGCTTGATCTTAAATTTAAAATGAATAAATGGAAAATAAGTGTAGATTATAGCAACCTTTATACTATGGTTTCCCTCATGAAAGCACTCTTATTCAACATTATTGAAATTACTGACTCTGTCCAATCAGACATTAGTAAATACTATGTAGTCATAAAGTTGGCTAACATGTTCAGTGCAGTGATTATTTTAACAACCTCTCAGTTGCAGTTTGCGTTCAGGTTTAAAGAACCCCTATTCACCTTTACCCTGACTACCTATGGAATACTTCAACAGCACTGTCACATCACAGAATCATGACAGAAAAGAATGTATGCTCATTCAATTTTTTCTAGGAGCACAGTTATGACATTGTACCAATGACATACTTTTTCAAGGAGATTCATTTGAAAAATTCATTCAGGACATACAGAAGCTCACAGAGGAGCTCTACCAAAAGATATGGGCCATTGACTACCCATAGTATTAGGCTACACCATCTTGGTTAAATTCCTAAAAATTACTTGATCAGTCAAGGGTTGCTCTGTCATTAACACTATTGAGAAACTAATACTGATCTCCTCATCACCATCAATGTTAATATGAGCGAAATATCTTTCAGGCATTTTTATGTTCTGAAGTTACACTATTTATTTATAATTTTTACTTAAATTCATTTATGCTGTTACCTGCATATCTACCCACTTTGAACAGTATAGCTTACTATGAAAGACTCTAGAATGCATCCATATTGCAATTCAATCGGCATTCCCCTGAATGCATCCCAGAACACTCTTTCACTGTAAAAGCTTTAACAGCTACCTCTAATACCTCCTGGAGTTTCTTTCCTCATCCCACCCCCACTCTCCTAACAAGCTCCCATGGGTACTAGTTGATTAGAAATTAACTAGTGGATGGAAATGATTTCTAAAAATAGACATGCAAATTATATGTTTATTTATAAGGGTCAGAAATTTGCTAATAGCTGTACAAGAATCATATTTGTACTCTTTACAATAACTGGAAAGAAAAAAAAATAGAATGCTTTCAAGCTTTTAAAGAATGCACTTAGAACCAAAGTAAGCAATAAAATAAAGATGAACTCTTTTAATAATGCAGAACAAGACACCAGCAAACTGTTCCTTCTTTTCCAAACATATTTTTTTTTTGTGGTGACGCACAAGGACAGTACCACTTTTGTTGTTGTGGTTGAACTTCTTATTTTAATCCTTTGGTTAAAAATACTAATCTATAACAATAGTTTCAGTAACATGGGAATCTTTGTAATTGTTAGGATGAACAGATAACCACCGTGGTAACAGCCTTGGATATATTTGAAAAAATAATTTGTTTTCTCTGCAGTCTCTAATAGAAAGAATGACCTCTAATGCCCACTTCATAAAAGCAAGATACAGATCACCCTAGTCACAATTTGGTTCAGATGTGAAGACACTATTAGATGCCCCATGCTCACCAATAGAGTATAAAAATACTTGCTGGGAAAAGCAGAGTAGCCTCCAAGCCTGACCCTAAAATAACCTACGAGAGCAGAGAAAGGAGATAGACTCACCTTTTATGCTGATTAAGGAATAGGCTCCTGTGAGGTTTCCCACAAATCTTGCATAACCTAAACTTGCCACCAGTGCCAAAGGAGAGAGTACCAGGCTATCTTACAAGTTTGCTCAGATGTGGAGCAGAGGATGGACAGGGAATGGTAGAGCTGGAGAATTGTCAGCTATCAAACATCAAAAATGGAATTAGACTTTTTATTACAATTCACCTAGATGTTTGATAAATAAAATGTACCAGGTTACATTTAATTGAATTTGAACCTATTTAAAACATTTTGTTGCCTAGGAGACCTATAGTCTGTTGCTGATAAGGGAGGCAAATACTTCACTGCATGTCTTGTTTAAGAGCCCAACGAACTGTATTTTGAGACATAAAAAGAGTGGCCTGGTTACTGTCAATAATGTCTATATTCAGAAAGGGTTGAGGGATACAAACATATTTTTCACCTCCAAGGAGACCTCTTATCTCTCTATAATTTCACATATTCACCCAAGGCATTTTGATTTACTTCAATAAAAAGGTTTAAAGGTTATCAGCAGTTATTTATATGAATAGGCATTTAAACACCAGGAATTGAACTGTATTCTACCTCCCAACCATTTAATAGGATGCCTCAAAAGTAGATAGTCAAGAATATTGTTTATACATTGAAATTATTAACATGGATTTATTTATTTATTTATTTATTTATTTATTTATTTATTTATTTATTATTCTGCCCCCCCCCCCTATTGCCCTCCCTACTTCCCAGTACATGCCCTCATCCAATTTTCCCCCCCACCTCCCCTCTCCCTCACTGCCCTGTATCCACTGGCTATGCCTAAACACACATGCATACAAGTCCTTCGGTTGATCTCCTATAGGCCCCTTTCCCCCAACCTCCACTGTAACAGTCTGTTCATTGCCTCTTTGCCTCTGTATTTGCTTCCCTCACCCCCACCTTCTGATTCTTGTCTTTAATAACATCTTGCCCCTGTAGGCTAGAAATAAACCCACCAGAGCAAAAGAAAAATGACTGAGTCCCAATTTCAATGTCTGATAGCTTTGAGTCCCAGTTTCAATGTCAAACAGTTCCTTATGTGTACATGTCATCAATGGTAACTGGATAATGGACAAATGGTGGCGATGCCGTCCGACCCTCTCTGGTAGCTGCTTCTTGGTAGAAGGTAGAAGCATCTTCCATCTCTGGACTGTTTCTCCTCTTGCCTTCATGGTTGGTGCAGACCTGTCAGTTCCTCTCTGTTGCAGGAGTCCACTTGGTCTTGGAGTTGTTTACTGAAAGTATTTAAACATATTCTTGACCAAGAGTTAATAAAGGAGTCTTTTCTATAAAATTTACTTGGGGTCCTTTTTATTTTTGCCTACCCACTTTTCCTTTGGCTTATTTTGACACCATGTGTGTTTTTCATGGGTGTCTTCCTGTTTGCATTACAAATGGAAATTAATTTTCTAAAATGAAAATTTTCTAAATGTAATTTACTTACCAGATATTTTTCCTTACATGCTATTATCCTACTCCCCTGCCCTTTTTTTTTTGATTAATGGAGAACTTGGCAAAAAAATTTTTAATGCAATCTTGATTACTTTAAATTTTAACTTTTTGCACACAAATATGCCTGTTTTATGTTCATTACATATTAAGCAATTTTACCATGAGATGAGCTATCAGTAGAAATTTTAGTTAATACTTTAGAAACAGCTTTTTGTCCAGTACACTTAAATTATTTGGGTGTTTGCTTATTTCAGTTCACCAATTTAAATTAACCTGAAAGCTTGATAATTCTTTTACATCAAATTTAATTCTCTACCAACAATCTTCGATTACTCTGTATATATTAGTGGAAAGGTTTATGTGCATCGAGTAGGCACTGAGCATTCATGGTGTTAGGCTGAATTTAGATATAGGGCAGTTGCTGTTGGCATGTTTCTGTCTGTTACCTGGGCCCTGATCTGAGCTGGGCCACATCTCTGTCTGTTATCTGGGTCCCAATCTGTGCTGAGCGTGGGAAGCGAGGTAGTCATAGTGGTAGGAGACCTCCCTCAGAAGGGGTGAAGGTTCAGACCCCTGCAAGGTTGGTGGGTGGGTGAGGGTTTGTGCCCCACCTCTGTTGATCCCCAAGTTCTCTCCTGATGGCCTCTCTGCGACTGTGCCTGTTTTAGGTTGTTCCTTCCTTGATAACATGGATTTTTGACTTCTGAAAATACCCTTCTGTTGTTCAATTTTTTGTCAGTTATTGTATAAATAGAAAAAAAAACAAATATTACATTTTTTTCTTTTTCTTTTAATATATTCTCTAAGAAACAAGGTAATTTGTTCGAAAAATTGCTAAACATTTCTAATTATTTGCTGATTTTTTGTATTTCAGGGTATGAAGTAAAAGTAATTTTCATAAAACTAATATTATAGACTGATACTCCAGGAAAACAAAACTTGCCTTTCTTGGTACAATAGATATATTAAAAAGTCTACATCACCTACATACTTAAGACAGCCAATAAAGTTGTATTCAATGAAAAACATCAATTTAAAGTCATTTTTCCTATTTTCCATAACATTTTGCTACCTTTAACTAACTGTTTAATTGACATGCATGACCTGGAATAAATAGAATATTTGAGAGGATGTTATAAGTGAAACATTTTTAGTAATCATATTTTTTAATCATTGCTGTTTGAAGAAGGAAGGAAGAAAGGAAGAAAGGAAGGAAGGAAGGAAGGAAGGAAGGAAGGAAGGAAGGAAGGAAGGGCAAACGGAAAGAAGGGAAGAAGGGAGGGAGGAAGGAAAAAGAAAGGGAGGGAGGGAGGAAGGGAGGAACTAGGCAGGCAAGCTATACACACAGATTGTAGAATTAGAGGCATAAGGAAGACCAGAGACTCTCACAAAATGATAGCTGAGATATTAAAACTATTTCAAACACATAGTTCAGGTAAACAGGTATAGAGGAAAATAAAAATAAATGTCCACAAAAAGAAATACACACACACACACACACACACACACACGTACTTGTGTGCACTGGGGCAAAATAGGTTTACAGTTGTATGTGAAATAGTTTATTCTTCTATTATTATTTATTCATTATTGTATTATTTTCTGTACAAACAGCTGCAAACCTTTTCACAAGATATAGTTATATTCCCTGTTGACTAATTTATGAAATAATAGAAAACAAATTTTTATCCAGCATTGTTTCCCCAACAAAACATTCTAAGGGAAGGGATTAAATTGGGAGCACTGAGTTAATTACCTCTTTTGACTGCTTATTTCTTGTCAGAAAAAAGAGAAAATGTACTATTTCCTTTCTTCTACCTGTTAAAAGTCTATGCTATGAGTATATGTCAGAAATTGAATTCCTTGAATTAGAGCAAATAAATAAAATACTCTGATTCTTAGAGTATCCTCTCGTTAAAAAAAATTCTTTATTACTGAAAGTATACATATGTCTCTTTCTGCTCCATTGTCCTCTCTGCCCCACCCTCCAGCCTCATCCCTCACCCCGCCGCTATTGTCTGTGTCCATTGGTTATGCTTCTATGTATATGAGTTCTTTGGTGTTCTCTCATTGTTGAGTGAAAAAATATTTCTTTGGTTACTTCATCATAGCTTTATATTCCTTGGGTTTATTATACAGAAATATTTCAGTCACTTTTACTGAGACTGGATCTCTCAAGCACATTTAACCTGTACTTGAGGTCTGAAGTTAGGGAGATGGTGTCAAAGAGAAGGGTGAGCTATCATGTTACCAGACAGACTGAAGCAAATCTTGTCTTCATGACGCCCAAAGAGAAAGTGGTCTAGAATCTTTTGAAATGCCCACTAGAAGTAATATAAGGTTGTAGCTAGGAATTTGTATTCTGGAATAATACTCTCTTTGTTATCTAATTCTAATTCTTACTAACTTAACCATCAATTTTACCATCTGTAAAATGAGGATTATGAACTATTTCCCTTCATAGATTTGTTGTTGATTGAATCAGCAAATACCTGCAAGAAGCTTAGAATAATACTTGAATACATATCAAATGCTTAGAGAAAGGTTAGTTAGTATGATTATCATGGGCTGCATCAGTTCACAGAAACGAACACATAAATGATAGCACCCCTGTTCTCCAGAGCCACACTTTTGTGACTTGGCATAGAGAACGTGTGGAAACCTACAATATAAAGGTAGGACAAAAGAAAACAGCATCACGTGCCATATAAAACTGAGTTAGAGTCCGTGAAGTCACCTTGAACAATTTTAAAATTAGTTTCTTCATATGTAAAATAGAAAAAAAATGGGGCTTTAGGGATCCTCAAAGGAGTAAATGGATGTGAAGATGTCATAGGACCTGGGAAATGTTAATTACTGATAACAAACATTACTCTTTATTAGTGTAATAGTCTGACTCCAATTTTTGGTGTTTGATTACTGGCCACTTTGAAGACCGCACCTCGCTCTTTCATTGCTGTCTCATGTCTGAGTGAGCTGATGAGAAAACCCAGGGCTACTCCCTTTGGTCCTGGCAGAAGTTTATGCATGTACCTGCACAGGAACTCTAACCCTGGCCCCATGGCCTACTCTTAAAAATGGCAGGGCAATTTCCTTTCCTTGGTTTCCTAAACAATTTTCAGAACAATTTATTAAATCTGCCTTTTTTCAATTTGGATGTCTTTTATTTTTTCTTCTTGTCTGATTGCTGTGGCTAGGACTTTCAGTATGAGGTTGAATAATAGTGGTGAAAATTGGCATCCCTGTCTTGTTCCTGTTTATAGAGAAAATTATTTTAGTTTTTGCCCATTGACATGATGTTGGTTGGCTGTATGTTTGTCATATTTGGCCTTTATCATATTGAGATATGATCCCTTTATTCTCACTTTGCTGAGAGGTTTTATCAAAAAAAGGGATTGGCCGAGGCCAGTTTGGCTCAGTGGATAGAGCGTCGGCCTGTGGACTGAAAGGTCCCAGGTTTGATTCGGGTCGGGGGCATGTACCTTGGTTGCGGGCACATCTCCAGTGTGGGGCGTGAAGAAGGCGGCTGATTGATGTCTCTCTCTCATCGATATTTCTGACTTTCTATCCCTCTCCCTCCCTCTCTGTAAAAAAATCAATAAATATATTTTTTAAAAAAGGTATTGGATTTTGTCAAATACTTTTTCTGCATCTATTGATATGAACATGTGATTTTTGTCTTCCAATTTGTTTATGTGATATATCACATTTATTGATTTTGGAGTGCTGTATCAGACTTGCATCCCTGTAATAAATTGCACTTGGTCATGGTACATGATCTTTTAATATATTGCTAGATTCGATTTACTAATATTTTATTGAGGATTTAAGCATCTATGTTCAGGGATATTAGACTACAATTCTCTTTCTTTGTAGCATCTTTATCTGGATTTGAAATTAGGCTAATGTTAGCCTAATAAGAAGAGCTTGGAAGTGTTCCTTTCTCTTGGATTTTTGGAATAGTCTGAGGAGGCTAGATGTTAGTTCTTCTTTGAATGTTTGGTAAAACTCCCTTGTGAAGATGTCCAAACCTTGGCTTTTGTTTGCTGGGTGTATTTTGACAACTGCTTCAATTTCATCAGTAGTTATGGATCTACTAGTTTTCTGATTCTTCCTGATTGAGTCTTGGGAGGTAATGTTTTTCTAAGGAATATGTCCATTTTGTCCAGGTTGTCCATCTTGTTGGAATGTAGTTGTTCACAGTATTTTTTACACAATGAGGTATCACATTACACTTGTCAAAATAGCTATCATCAACAAATCAACACATGATAGGTGTTGACAAGGATGTAAACACTGCCGGTGGGAATGCAGATTGGTGCAGCCACTGTGGGAGAACAGTATGGAGTTTCGTCAAAAAATTAAAAATGGAACTTCCATTTGACCCAGTGATATCACTTCTTGAAATATATCCTAAGAAACATGAAACACTAATCAGAAAGGATATATGGACCCCTAGGTTTACAATAGTTGAGATTTGGAAACAGCCCAAGTGACCATCAGCAGATGAGTAGATAAAAAAGCTGTAGTACATTTACATGATGGAATACTATACAGCTGCAAAAAAGAAGGAACTCTTACCATTTGCACAGTATGTATGGACCTAGATGTAAACATTTCTTTCTTTCCGTGTCCAGCGAGGCTAGAGCAGTCCAGTTCGTGAGTAAGGGTGGCTGAGGATTGAGAAAAATGAAAGAAAAAAACAGACATAGAGACAGAAGGAAAAGCTGGGGCGAGGTGGGACCACTGCCCTCTCTGATGGAGAGACAGTAACCCAGAGCCCATGCATTGTTTATTTTATACCCCCAAATACCAGGAAGTTTTCCTAAAAGACAAGACAAAGGAGACCCTTCTAGGGTGGGCCATGGGTCATATTCATTCCTGATGCTTGGCTGGATTTACATAATAAAACCCACTTCCTGGTACCTGTGCAGAAATGAAGGTCAAGCTTACAACACTTCTGCCTTTTGGCAGAATATGTTTCCAGCACATTTTTGCCTGCCACATGGATTCAGCTGACAATTTAAAGCAATGTCCATCTGCCTTCCCAATCACTCTCTACATCTAGAGATTATCATGCTAAACAAAATAAGCCAGTCAGAGAAAGATAAGCATCACATGATCTCACTCATATGTGGAATCTAATAAACAAAATAGATACAGAGATATAGAACCATAAACACATTGATGAATTTCAGAGGGAAGGTGGTGGTGGAGGGGGAGAGATTAACCAGGAATTTGTATGCATATATGCATAGCCCATGGACACAGACAATAATGTGATGATGGCTTGCGAGGGGCGGTTGCAGGGAGAAGAGAGTCAATGGGAAAAACAAGAATGACAATAATAAAATGAGATAAAAAAAATAAAATAAAATAAAGTAAAATAAAATAAAGTTTACATCTGTAATACTTTCAACAATAAAGATAAATAAAATAAATAAACCTGCCTTTTTTATTTCTCAGAAAGCTTCCGTATGTAATTAAAAATACCTTTTCACCCTCTCTTGGTATATGTGGGTACCAGTGGTCTGGGTATTACATTCTAACCAAATTTTAAATGTGGATCTATTCTGCTTCTATAGATTGGCTACAATAAAAAACAACTTCATGGGCTATATGACCTCTTTGTTCATATGAAGTAAGAATTCTATAAGTATACGAGTCAGACAAACTGTATCTGAAATACTCATACCATATTGAAGAAGAGAAAAATTAATATAACATCTCAGGTCATTTTTTTTTTTATCAGCTTTAGGTGGGACTTTAACAAACTGTCATCGGAGGTCCTTTGTAAATTGTAAGGAGGAAACTTATTCACCCTATCTTGATATTCTTTCTGACCATAATATATATATTTGAGATGTTTTCTTATATATCAATGTTTACTTATTTTTCATTATGTATATGAACTGGTTATTTTTCCAATAATTTATATTTAATGTTAATAAAATTTGTGCCTTAATTTTTGTAAAGTCCTCATTTATCAATCTATCTATAATTTTCCTGTGATCAGGTGTTTTTATAGAGTTACATTCTATTTTATTTACTTTCCTTTTCATTCATCTTTTGATGTGTTTATATTCTATAATAGATACCATATTTGCTCATTTTTTGAAATATGTTGTTATATTATCATTTGTACCAAATATATATTACCAAATATGCCAAGATTTTATCCTTACATTTTCATGCTCTTTGCTGTGGCCTCTAGTAACCAATTTATAAGTTATTTTATCCATAAACAAATGTCAAAAGTTCTGTTATGCCATGCATATATATATATATATATATATATATATATATATATATATATATATATTGATTCCAGTCATACTCTCTTTATTTTCTGTGGAGACTTAAATTATTTTAATAAATATGGATTTTCATTCTTTATGAATAAATAAAAAGTTAATGAATATACATAGTCTTAATTTCAAAGAACATTACTATTGGTTGTCATTATTTGTGAAGCCAGTAGACTTAGGTAGTCAGCACTGATCACAAGGAAGGAAACCTGAATAAAATTAATAGAGTTAAGTGTTCTGTGCTGTCACCTACAATATTTTATTATAGTTTGGACATTTCTAAATGAAAATAGTGTTTTTCTTCCAAAAGTGATTATGCAAAAAGAATTTCAAACTGTGAATTCTTTGGGTTTCTCAACTTAAAGTCCTAATTAACTCAATAATGTTATAGTTATCATTTTTACATCATCTTGAATTTTATGCAGTTTTTAAATAATACATATTAATTTCCTATTTTACACTTATTGCAAAGCAATGTAAAAATTTTGAAAAGATTAGTATGAAAAGTTGATATTTAATCAGTTATATTGGATATGATTTGATTATAACTTGTGCTTATCTTTATATTGAGTACATTTTCTCTTGGAATTTAGTTCATGCTCTATAGAGCTTTGGTTTTCCTCTATTGAGCCAACATCCAGCTGAATTCTGTGATATAACTGACCTGAAATTTTTCTGGGAAGAACCTAATTTATATGCAATTATTTCTTACCTCTAAAACAGCAGAACTGGTAAAAAATTCCTGCTCACTATTGGGTTTATTCACCCTCACTGGCACTGTTCATTCTTAGCCTGAAACCTTTTTTTTGCCAAAGAAAAGAACTCTGTCTTTTCCCAATGCTCACAAAATTCTTAAACAAACATAAGCTCAATTAAGGAATGCATGAAAATATGCTTGAACTTCACAACAAATTAATGTTTCTTTGTTCACTAATCTCACTTAAATTATGTAAACTGAAATGATGTGTTGTGCTGATGTGGACATATTTGGTAAGGTTAGAAGACTTCTAGAATTGCTATATGCCAAAGAACCGCTTTACAGGGAGATCACAGGAATAGAAAATGTTGGACAGCTGATGAGAGGTGTCAAGGTGGTATAAGGATGGGACAATAAGTAGAGCATTATGTAACAAGTATTCATATTTATATCTTGATTGATGTATTGCTTTCATTGAGTTATAGCAGAGTGAAATGTAGAGTTAAGTGTAAGTTCAATGAGTTCAACTAACTATATCCTTTTCAAGATTTACATTTTCAAAAGTTTGCTTATGCTCCATCCCTATCAATTCCAATCTCCTATCCACCTCATGTCAGGCAACCACACTTCTGATAGCATTCAGCATTTAAGTGAGTTTCTATTTCCTACAGAAAGTTTAGAAAGTTAAACACTTCTATATGATTACCTTACAAGTGCTAAAGTCATCAGTTTATGAAATTTGTGTATCATCTTGATCTCCTTGATTAATATTTGCCAGTATTCTAGTGCCTTTGTTTTAGCTTGATGTGTACAATTTATTTGGAGACTTATAAAAAGCTGTCTTTCATATATTCCTATCTTTGCAGGTAGAATGTAGAATGTATGAATTTTGCAGTGTAAAGAGCAACTACTTATATACTCTGGGAATTTTCCCAAGGTATTAGATCATTGGTATGTGTGTGAAATAAGGAGCATTATATAGTAGGTGCCCAGTGTCTGTCCAACTATGATCCCTGGACAATCTGTATCAGCATCACTGATGTTGCTTATTAAACTTTGAATGCTTGGGCCCCATTAAAACTTACTGAATGGGAAACCAACACCCTTTCTTGATAAAAACTTTCAGCAAGGTGGGAAGAGAAGGATCATACCACAACATCATAAAAGCCATATATGATAATCCCAGAGCTAACATCATACTCAATGGGCTAAAACTAAAACCATTTCCCATAAGAACAGGAACAAGACAGGGATGCCCACTCACACCTCTCCTGCATGACATAGTACTGGAAGTATTAGCCATTGCAATTAGACAAGAAGAAGAAATAAAAGGCATCCAAATTGGAAAAGAAGAAGTAAAGCTGTCCTTATTTGCAGATGACATGATACTATACATACAAAACCCGAAGGAATCCATCCAAAAACTAATTGACTTAATAAACAAAGTTGGCAATGTAGCAGGATACAAAATTAATGCCAAAAATCTGTGGCATTGCTATACACTAATAGTGAAATTACAGAAAGAGAGACTAAAAAAGCAATCCCATTTACCATTGCACCAAAAAAATTAAGATACCTAGGAATAAACCTAACTAATGAGGTAAAAGACCTATATGCAGAAAACTACAGGACACTGAAAAAATAGAGGAAGATGTAAACAGATGGAAGAGCATACCATGCTCATGGATTGGGAGAATCAACATCACTAAAATGTCCATACTACCCAAAGCAATCTGTAGATTCAATGCACTCCCCATTAAAATACCAACGATGTATTTCACAGACATAGAAAGAACTCTTCAAAGATTCATCTGGAACAAAAAAAAA
>PVJN01056075.1:0-12885 GCA_004026805.1 Lasiurus borealis | reverse complement strand
GGGTGGAGGGGAGGAGAGGAGGGGGGATGGTGGGGAGGATCTGTAATCGTGTCAACAATAAGCTCCAGGAACGGACGGAAGAGAAACGAAGGGCTTTGCTTGTCAGTGGAACCCGGGCGTCGAAAGGCCTGTGTGGACGGTCCATGCGACGGACCCAACGTGGACTTGGGGCAGGGGGGTGGATTTTGGTGATTATTTCAAAATTACCAGCGTTCGTATTGGTAGAGCTTATTTATTTGTTGTCAATGTTTTAAGTCCTTTCCTTGGGAGGGAGGATATTTTTCACTTGAATTTTTTTTTTTTCTTCAAAAAGCGTATTTCTTTATTGATTTCAGAGAGGAAGGAGAAAGAGATAGAAACATCCATGATCAGAGAGAATCATTGATGGGCTGCCTCCTACGTGCCCCCTACTGGGGATCGAGCCCACCACCCAGGCCTGTGCCCTTGGCCAGAAGGGAACCTGGGACCCTTCAGTCCTTAGGCTGATTCTCTATCCACTGAGCCAAGCTGGCTAGGGCTTCCTTTGATTTTTTAGAGAGAGTGGAAAGGGAGAGAGGGCAGAGAGAGGGAGAGAGAGAAACATCGACGAGAAAGACATCAATTGATTGCCTCCCACATGCTTCCTGGCCAGAGGAGGGGGATTGAACCCTTCAAACCTGTGGAGCACAGGACGGTGTTCTAACCACTGAGCAGCCCGCCAGCCAGGGCTTTTCTTTCTTTCTTCTGCAGTGACCGCTGGCATTCACTATTACATCAGTGTCCGGTGCTTTACAGTCTACATGCCGCCGTGACATTATGCATCAGGATTTTCTCGTGGCTCCTCTTTGAAGAAGGAGGTTTCCCCTCCAAAGGCGCTTTTAGCTGAAATAACAGATGACCCACTTCGGAGCCAATAAAGGGAAGTTGGAAGGTGTTTTTTTTTTTTTTTTTTTTTTTTTCTGAGTTCACGTGAAAAGAAGGCTGGAGACCAGCTTGTCGCCACCGTCCTTGTGGTCAAACTGTGCCTCGAGCCGGTGGGATGGACGGCTGCTGGCGGTGGGACGGCCGCTGGCGGGGACCGGGCCAGCTTGGGGCAGCGGCGTCTTAGAGGAGCGAGGATGCTGACTTCCCAGAAGCCCCCAGGGCGGCCGCCTTGGCACAGCAGGGCCCGGGCATGCGGCTTCTGAACTGGCAGCGAGCTGGGCTTGGCCGGGCCTCACGGGCCGGGTGTAACGGATCCCGAGCGCCGAACCACAGCGCCCTCCACATGCGTCCATTTTCCAGATCCGGGCTTGGCAGGCGGTGGCCTGGCCGCCCGCCCGCTGCTTCTGCCGGGGAGCACGGAGGCGGCCGCGCCGCCCGCGAGGAGACAGCCCTCGGAAAGTTTCATCTGAGGAGCCATTAAGGGCCGGCCACCGGCGGGGCGGCTCGGCTGGAGGGAGCGCCGTCCGTCCGCGGGCCAGACGTCTGTGGGTTCGGTGCCCGGCCAGCACACAGGCCTAGCCTGCGGGGAGGAGCCCTGGTGGGAGTGTGTACGGAGGCAACGGATCAAGGCTTCTCGCTCACGTCGATGCCTCTCTCCCCTTCTCTTTCTCTAAAAAAATCCATACACGTGTCCTCGGATAAGGATTCAAAAAAAGAAGTATTGCTGGAACCGGTGTGGCTCAGTGGATAGAACGTCGGCCTGCAAATTGAAGGGTCCCAGGTTCGATTCCGGTCAAGGGCATGTATCCTGGTGGCGGGCACATCCCCAGTAGGGGGCGTGCAGGAGGCGGCTGATGGATGTCTCTCTCATCCATGTTTCTAACTCCCTATCCCTCTCCCTTCCTCTCTGTAAAAAATCAATTTAAAAAAAAAGTACAGTGGTATCTTGAGATACGAGTTTAATTCGTTCCGTCACCTTGAGGCGTGGGAAACTGGTGGGTTGTGTGCAGCCGGCCGATCCGCGCGATGACTCCTATCTCAACTGTTGCTCGTATTTCAAAGCAAAAAAATCACTCACTTGATGGCTCGTATCTCAAAAACCTCATATGTTAGGGCACTCGTATCTCGAGGTACCACTGTATTAACTATAAGGAACTCTATGTGGAAGTCTTAGGCCAGCGATAGGCAAACTCATTAGTCCACAGAGCCAAATAGCAACAGGACAATGATTGACATTTCTTTGGAGAGACAAATTTTTTTAAAAATATATTTTATTTATTTATCACAGAGAGGAAGGGAAAGGGAAAGAAAGCCAGAAACATCGATGAGAGAGAGACATCGATCAGCCGCCTCCCGCACGCTCTCCACTGGGGATGTGCCCGAAACCAAGGTACATGCCCTTGACCGGAATCGAACCTGGGACCTTTCAGTCCCCAGGCCGATGCTCTATCCACTGAGCCAAACCGGTGTCAGCAAGAGAGAGACAAATTTAAAAATATATATATATATTTTATTGATTATTATTTTTTAAAAAAATATTTTATTGATTTTTTACAGAGAGGAAGGGAGAGGGATAGAGAGTTAGAAACATCGATCAGCTGCCTCCTGCACGCCCCCCACTGGGGATGTGCCTGCAACCCAGGTACATGCCCTCGACTGGAATCGAACCTGGGACCTTTCAGTCCTCAGGCCGGCACTCTATCCACTGAGCCACACCGGTTAGGGCAAGAATGTCCTTGTTCACCGCAGGGCGCACCTGAAAAACGAGAGGCAGGAGCTCATTGATGGATCCTCGCGGCTCAGCACATGGCTTCATGGTGCCCCAGAGCGAAGGCCAGACAGCGGCCGGTGCCAGGCCTGGCAACACGCCAGCCGTGCCACCCAAGGGCCTGACGCTCCCCCTCTCCCTCCCGCAGGGCTCCCCGTGTCTCCCCTCCGAGGCACAGGCGCCTTAGCTGTGTGCGACCTCGCACACACAGGAAGGCGGTGATCCTGTCCGGCTGGTGGGGCTCAGTGGTTGAGTGTCCACCTATGAACCAGGAGGTCACGGTTCGATTCCTGGTCGGGGCACGTGTCCGGGTTTAGGGCTTGATCCCCAGTGGGGGTGACGCAGGAGGCAGCCAACCTATGGTTCTCTCTCATACTGATGTTTCCCTCCCTCCCTCCCTCACTCCCTCCCTCCCTCCCTTCCTCTCTCATTCCCTCCCTTCCTCTCCTCTTCTCCCCCCTCTCCCTCCCTCCCTGAAATCAATAAAAACGTTCTCAGAGGGTCCCAGGAGACGCCCCATCCATCACGGTCAGCCTTGGGTCACATGCCCTCCCTCTGGCTGTAAAATAGCTGGGATGCAAGGGCCTCACACCTTCAGCCTCTTTGTTGGGGGGGAGGGGAGGCTTTGCCCGCGGAGGAGGGAGTGCCCGCAGGAAGGCAGCCAGCCGAGGTGGCCTCGTGCCCCTCTCCCCAGCCCCCCTGTCCCCGGGCCACGGCGCTTGGGAGTCACGAGGTGCCAGGTGCTCTGGAAGCCACAGGCCTGCGCCCTCCCCTGGGCCAGGTTACCCAGTTCTCGCCGAAGACAAAGGGCCTCTGCAGGCTCTGTTGTCGCCGGGACTCTTGATACTGTCACCGAGCAGCTCCTGGTCTCTGCTGCCAGCGATGGGTGACCTGTGACCCCCCCTCAGGCTCCAACTCTCAGGGAGGAGGAGTTTGTGAATTAAAGTGATGGACTTTTAAAAAAATATATATATATATTTCTTTAAAAAAAATTGATTTTTTTACAGAGAGGAAGGGAGAGGGACAGAGAGCCAGGAACATCAATGAGAGAGAAACATCGATCAGCTGCCTCCTGCACACCCCCCACGGAGGATGTGCCCGCAACCTGGATACATGCCCTTGACCGTAATCGAACCTGGGACCTTTCAGTCCGCAGGCCGACGCTCCATCCACTGAGCCACACCGGCTTCGGCGAAGGAGTACATTTTACAAGGCCAGGATTGAGCCCAGTCTTCTGCTAAAGCGGTTTCTGTTCCCGGATGGTTTCCACTCAAGCAAGGAAGTCCTGTTCCTCACACAGTCTGTCTGCCTCTCCCCGAGCCTGTTCTCCTGTGTGCAGCGTCCTCTCCCCCCATCCCTCACCCCGTCCTTCCGCGCTCCACTCAGAAGTCCCTCCGAGACGGGATTTGCTTCCCAACCTCCTTTAAAAAATGTCCAACCTCCACACGAGGCAAGAGGCTACGACAAGAGCACCGACCCAGGCTCCCCTGCTGAGTTCAGTTAATATTCCGACCTTTGCATTCTTTCTTTAAATATGTTCTTATTGATTTTGAGAGAGAGAGAGAGAGAGAGAGAGAGAGAGAGAGAGAGAGAGAGAGAGAAACATCAACGAGAAAGGAGCATCACTGATTGGCTGCCTCCTGCATGCCCCCCACTCGGGACTGAACCTGCAGCCCAGGCCCGTGCCCTGAGGGGACTGGACCAGGCCGCCTCTGCTGTCTGCCTGTGCAGGGAGCCTGGCATCCTTGCCTTTTCTGGACCACTTGGAAGTGGCCGCAGCTGGGATACTACCCTCAGCAGGCTACGCGCAAGACACTCACAGAATCTTGCTGAAACCGGTGTGGCTCAGTGGATAGAGCGTCGGCTTTCGGACTGAAAGGTCCCAGGTTCTATTCCGGTTGGGGGCATGTACCTTGGTTGCGGGCACATCCCCAGTGTGGGGCGTGCAAGAGGCAACTGATGGATGTCTCTCTCTCATCGATGTTTCTGACTCTCTGTACCTCTCCCTTCCTCTCTGTAAAAAAATCAATAAAATATATTTTAAAAAAAAGGGAATTCATGACCTGTCTACGGTACGGTAGTCGTTGTCATCACAAACCAGCTCACTGATGGGCCACAGCGCAGCTGGAGCTGTTCAGGCAGGGCGAGGTCTCTTTAAATCAGGAGTTAGTTTACGGTAGCTTCGGAGGCTTTCTATTCTGGGGAGGCCTTATGTTCGGGGGAGGCCTTATGTTTGGGGGAGGTCTTATTTTCGGGGGGATGCCTTATCTTACAGCGAGAGGCAAAACCGGAAGTAGGTCTGATTTTGGGGGGACGTCTTACTTTTCGGGGAAACAGGGTAGCTCATTGCATCCACAAGGGCTGTGTTCTCCACTGAGGTCGCATTCTGCAGGAACGGGGGGCTGGGACTCCCACCCCTCTTTTCAGGTGACGTCACCCAGCCCCTAGCCGGAGTCTTGGGCTAAGGCCTGTGCGTCTCTGCTTTCTCGGAGGTTTGCGGCAAAATCGCAATGAGATGCCGGAGAGCGAGTTCCCGTAACACATGCCTTCAGTTTCTCAGAGACAGTTTTCACCCAAGTGTTTCCAAGGACCCCAGCCTCCCTCTCCCTTCCTTTCCCGGGAGCCAGGCTTTTGGTGAGGGCCGTGCCTCGTCTGTTGTTGTCTTGTCTTATTCCCCTTTAACTCGAGCCGGTGTGATCCGACCTCCGTGAGTGCGAGAGCCCCCGGGGAGCTGGCTCACACACTCTCCCGGGCCAGAGCCAAAGCCGGAGTCACCAGGTCAGAGCGGGTGTCACTGGGTCAGAGTGGAGCGTGAATGGGCTGAATGGGCGGCCCTTTGTTTGTTTGTTTCTCTTTTAATCCTCACCTGAGGATGGGGTTTTCAGAGAGAGAGAGAGACAGAGAGACAGAGAGAGAGACAGAGAGAGGAGGGGAGAGAGAGAGACAGAAAAAGAGAGGGAGGAGGGAGAGAGAGAGAGAGAGAGAGAGAAAGGAGGGAAGGTTTAAGAAAAAAAAGCCGAAACCAGTTTGGCTCAGTGGATAGAGCATTGACCTGCGGACTGAAGGGTCCCAGGTTCAATTCCAGTCCAGGGCATGTACTTGGTTGCAGGCACATCCCCAGTAGGGGCATGAAGGAAGCAGCTGATCGATGTCTCTCTCTCATCCATGTTTCTGACTCTTTATCCCTCTCCCTTCCTCTCTGTGAAAAATCAATAAAAATATTAAAAAAAAAAAGAAAGGAAGGAAGGGAGGGAGAGAGAAGAGACGGAAGGGAAGGAGGGACAGAGGGAGGGACAGAGGAAGGACAGAGGGAGGACAGAGGGAGAGAGGAAGGCAATAACTTACTGATGCATCATAGGAAGGGAGGGAGGAAGGTGGGTCGGTTGCCTCCCACCCTGGCTCAAACCGGACCCTCTGGGGCACGGCCTGCGGCTGTAACCAAAGAGCCACACCGGCCTGGGCGTGAGCTGGCGGAGGGAGCCAGCTGCTGGGACAGCCGTCCCCGGGGCCACGCGCTTGCCAGCCCCCGGTGCAGGAACGAGTTAGCACCTCCTCTGGAGAGGCCGATGGGGAAACACTTGCCGTTCGCGGGCTCTGTTGCAATGAGCGCCGCCGCCATTGAGCCGAGCGCGGCCACAAGGACAGGGCGGACACAGGGTGTGGCTGGGCTCCAGTGACACTGACTTTCAACACAGTCTCCTGGCCAGATCCTCAGCCTGCCGGGTGCCCGCCCGACCCAGGACAGTGCTCCTGTTTCTCCTCTCTCTGGGGGGTCAAGGGGGAGGGGAAGGAGGGGGAGAATATTCCAAAGCACTGACACTGGGGATGTGCCCGCCACCAAGGTATGTGCCCCTGATAGGAATTGAACCTGGGACCTTTCAGTCCGCAGGCTGACGCTCTATCCACTGAGCCAAACCAGTTAGGGCTGGTATTGCCTCTTAATTCTTCTTTTTAGAAAGGCAAATGGGGTCCATTATAGGCATACAGTTGATTTTTGACCTGTGGATGTTGATCAATCTCCTATTGATCAGCCAGCAGCGTGCTGACTGCCTCTGCACAAAACGTTGGGTTCTCTCTGGAATCCACCTTAAACCAGCTGTAACATGTTCCCGGTTCTTACATTAATTAATGAGGTAAACAGTACCTTTGACATGTTCATTTCACATGAGTCATAATTACATGCTTGGCTTCAATATTAACCGTTAGCAGTATTTTTCATCACAGCGCTTTATTAATTAATGTTTAAAAAATACATTTCTTTATTGATTTCAGAGAGGAAGGGAGGAGGAGGAGAGAGAAACGTCAATGATGAGAGAGAATCATCCATTGGCTGCTTCTTGCATGTCCCCCTACCTTGGGGATCGAGCTCGAAAACCAGGTAGGTGTCCTTGGCCGGAACCGAACCTGGGACCCGTCAGTCCGCAGGCTGAGGCTCTATCCAGCACTTGAGAAAGCAGGAAGTGTTGGTTCTGGACAGATGTTGGTGAGGCTAATTTCAATCACTGGTAAAGATGTATTTTCTCTCTCTTTTTTTTTTAAACAAACACATATTTTATTGATTTTTTACAGAGAGGAAGGGAGAGAGATAGAAAGTCAGAAACATCGATGAGAGAGAGACATTGATCAGCCACCTCCTGCACGCCCCACTGTGGAGATGTGCCCACAAGCAAGGTACATGCCCCCGACCAGAATCGAACCCGGGACCTTTCAGTCTGCAGGCCAACGCTCTATCCACTGAGCCAACCCGGTCTCGGCTGTATTTTCTCTTTATTAGGAAGAAAACACTTGGAGACAAAGTGACTACAGTATTGCGGTTGGCAATAATGTTTCACCCGGTGGTCTGAGCAGCCACTGAAGGCGGTGGCCTGTGTCCACCATGACATTGGGACAGAACAACGTGACCCTGACGGGGAGCAGGACGTGCCACTCCAGAATGGGCTGCTCTGGCACGTGGGCGACTTTGAACTTGAAGGTCATCGAGACCCAGGGGACTCTAGAACGCCCTCCGTCTCTCCCGAAACCGCCTGAGAGAATTCAGATAGCAGCCCGACTTCCAGAGAGAGCAATTACCACCCTTGACCTTCTAATCTGAAAGACTTCCCTGCGCCCGAGGCCCATCTCTGGTTATCAAACCCCGGCTCTTCCTGCGGCTCCGGGGAATGCCCGTCCTCGCCCCGAGGCCCCCGGCTTAACTCAGCCCCTCCCTGAGCTGAGGGTGGCACCCCAGCCTCCATTGCCTGACCTTTGAGTCTCATATTTTTCTTTAAAATATATTTTATTGATTTTTTTACAGAGCAGAAGGAAGAGGGATAGAAAGTCAGAAACATCGATGAGAGAGAGACATCAATCAGCTGCCTCCTGCACACCCCACACTGGAGATGTGCCTGCCACCAAGCTACATGCCCTTGACCGGAATCGAACCTGGGACCTTTCAGTCCGCAGGCCGAGGCTCTATCCACTGAGCCACACCGGCCTCGGGGAGCCTCGTATGTTTTTATGGGGCTTCGCTATGGCCGGAATGCAACCACCTCCTCCTCCTGTCCATCTGTTGCAGGCCAGTTTCATTAGGAGGCCAGCCCAGGAACCTGGACGGGTCAAGGACACTCTTCTGCGCGGACAGATCCTTTCTTGAGGTCCCCCGGGGGGACCTGGGAGCCACCCCAACCCCGTCTTTCCGGGCCGGATGGCTCTGCGGCAGTGCATGCAGCCCGGGCCCTGGGACGGTCCGGTTCGGGCGCAGACCCTGGCTCGTTCCCTTTCCAGCTGCTGTGACCTGCAAGTCACCTACTCTCTTCCTGCCTCAGTTTCCTTCAGCGGAAAACGGGGCGACGACGATGCCTTCCTTGCAGGACGGGTTGCCTCCTCGGGGTTCAAGGAGCTCCGTGCCAGCACCTGTATGTTTCAGGGCGCAGCATTGCCTCCTCGTTACATGTTAGCCATCACAGAACCCTGGTTACTGTGTTTCAATCCCCGCTTTGCCACGTCGTTGCCAAATGTCTCTCTGGGTAAATTCCTGACCATTTCCCCCCTCTCCCCCTGCCCCACCACCCCTGGGACAAGGTTCCCACCCCAGAGAGTCCCGATTCACCCCATTCAAGCAGGCGGGGCCGTGCCAGGTGCGGGGCAGGTGGGACAGGTGCTGCGCTGGCAGGCGGGGACCCTGCAGGGGGTGGTGGCTGCAGAGGGGGAGCTGGTGAGTGCGGGGCAGGCTTTCCCGTCCCCCTCCGCCTCGCCCGGGCGTCCACGTGGCGTGGGCCGCGCCCCCCGCGGGCAGAGGCATGAACGAGGCTTTGCTGAGTGGCACCTGCGTGCGCGCTCCACTCCCGCCTCCTTTAGGGGTCGCGGTGCCCGGGGGGCGCCTCCCTTTTCTTTTGTGGGAGCCACGCGCTCGGGGAAGGACGTCCCCGCAGGAACAGCGGCGCCGTGGCCTTCCCGGTCCGACCCGGTCCCGCCCCGGTCCGCCCCGGTCCATCCCGGTCCGCCCAGGTTGGGCCCACGTGCCGGGAGGGCGGGGGAGGGGCGGGAGGAGGGGCGGGGCGTCCTCCGGGGGAAACTGAGGCCGCGCCCACACCTGCGCCCGCGCCCCGCCCCGCCCCGCCGGCTCCTGGCCCCGCGCGTGGGGCGCCCACGTGACCCGCGGCCGGGCCGGGCGGGCGGGGCGGGGCCGGCGGGCCGGGCGGGCGGGGCGGAGCCGGCGGGCGGGCGGGCGGGCGGGGAATCACCTGAACAAGGGAGTCACGTGAGCGGGGCGGGCCGGGGGCGGCGCCGGCGGCGGTCACGTGACGCGGTTCCGGGGCCGCCGCCGAGCCCAGCCGAGCCGCGCGCCCCCTCGGCGCTCACTCCGCCGCCGCCGCTCCCGCCCGCGCCCCTCTGCCCGGCGGCGCCTCCCGCTCCCCGGCGCGGCCCCCGGCAGCCGCCCGCCGCCGCCGCCGCTCCCCGCCCCGCGCCCGCCGCGCCGCCGCCCGGGCCCGGCGCGATGGGTGCCGCCGCCGCCGCCGCCGCCGCCGCCGGCCGGAGCGCCCACCTGGGGCCCGCGCCCGCCGCCCGCCCCGCCGCCCCGCGCGCCCTGCGGCTGCTGCTGCTGCTGCCGCTGCTCGTCGGGGCCCCCGCGGCCGCGCGCGCCCAGGGCGCCGCCGACTTCGCCGAGCTGTGCAGGTGGGTGGCCGCCGCGGGGCGGGGCGGGGCGGGGGTCCCCGGGGCGCCTCTGTCTCGTCCAGGCTGGGGGGTCCCCTTTCCCGTCCTCCCCTCGTCCCCCCGGGTCCCCGAGGGGGAAAGTTGCGCGCGGGGCGGGCGGGGGCGGCGGCGGACACTTGTGGCTGTCACCCCGCGCCGCTTTGTGTGCCGGGCGGACGGACGGGCGGACGGGCGGGCGGAGGGACGGGCGGTCGGACGGGCGGGCGGGCGGGGGGCTCGCGGGGGGCCCCTCTGAGCGCCCCGAGCGCCCGCGAGAAAGTTGGCGGCGGCGTTGCCGCCCCTCGGGGCCCGGCCCCGCTTTGTTCCCGCCCCGCCGGGCGCCCCTTCCGTGTGGGGACCCCCCGCGCGCGCGCGCCCCGCGCCGTGGAGTTGGTGGGGGTTTTGGTTTCACTTGCGGGGCCGGCTCTCCCTCCAGGGCGGCCCCCCGCTTTTCCCCGCGAGTGTCATGCCCGCAGGGAGCGACTTTTCCTTTCCCTTCCCGTCCCCCTCGCGCTCGCTCTCAGTGTTTTATTTTTATTTTTATTTTTTTTGGACGGAGGAGCTTCCACAGATCGCACCCCGGGCCCCTGCGAGCCCCGCTTCCTGCCCGGCGGCTCCCATGATGTCATTGTCTCGTGCCGAGCGCCCCGGCGGAGTCCCCCCACCGCGGGGCGCCGGGCTGCTGCCCTGTAAGCGGCCCCCCTCCCCGCCCCCCCAAGTCTGGTCGACGGCGGGGAGCGTTTTCTCACCACCCCCCTCCTCCCCGGGGGCTGCGGAGGAGGACGGGGACCCCCGACCGCACCCCTTTGGCGTCCAGAAAGCGGAGGGGACCCCTGGCCAGCCCCCAGCCCCCCCTGGCACCCAGCAAGTTACTTGCAGGACAGGGAGGGGGAGCTGAGCGGGGAGTTGGCGGCGGGGCTTTGTGGGGTCCCCCTCTGCCCAGGGGTCAGAGGCGGCCCGGCCCGCGCCCCCAGCCCCCCCACCCCCCAGTTCAGAGTCCCTGGAAGGAGTTTCCTAAGGAGACGGAGGCGGAGGTCCCCGAAAAAACTCTTTTTTTTTTTTTTTTTGCAAAGACCCTCCTTCTCTCCCCTTTATGCGGAGGGGGAGGGGCCGCGGGGAGCGTGCCCTGCACACGCGGGTTCGGGCCCGATCGCTGCCCTGCCCCCCGCGCCCCTGCGCCCCGCACCCCTGCGCCCCGCACCCCTGCGCCCCGCACCCCCGCCCCCCGCACCCGCTCAGGTATGAGGAGCGGAGCCCGAGGAGCGGCCGCAGCCTCCGCGAGGTGGGCTGAGGCTCCCCTGCAGGGGCGCCCCAATCATGGCCGCTGCCGCCGCTGTGGCCGCCCGGGCCCCCGAAACTGCCCCGCTGGGCTGGCCACGTCGCCCCCGCCTCGCCCCGTTATCAGGCGGGGATTCACGTCCTCCTCCTGCTCGCTCAGGTTCAACTTGGCCGCGGGGCGCCCCATGCGGCGGGGCCGGCCGTGTGGGGGAGGGGGCTGGGCTCGGGCTGGGGCCGCGGGCGCTCGCTCCCCGCCTGGAACCCGCATTCATTAGCCTCGTCTCCAGGTGGGACCGGCCCGCGGAGCGGAAAAAGGCCCCTTAAACGCGCCCGCAGGGTGGGCGCAGCTGGCCCGGGAGGGCGCCTGCGGGGCGGTGTGCGTGGCTGGCTGATAAGCCGCGGGGACCTTGAAAGTGGGTGTGTTAAATAGTTGTTTTTTTCCTTCCTGAGGTCCTACACCCCTCAGTTTAGAGGGGGGCACGCTTTGGAGGGCTCCTGCACGCTTCCCCCTTTGTCTGGGGCTGCTCTGTGCTTCCCAGGGAGACAGAGAGAGAGAGAGAGAGAGAGAGAGAGAGGGCCGTGTGCAGTCTAAGTTCTGCCATTTGTTTGTTTAAACGGATACCTTGGCCTGCGTCCTCTGAGGCATTTTCCGTGGGGGGTGTGTGTGAGATAGAGAATCCTCGCGCTTTTTTTGAGATGGCACCGGCCCAAAGTTCCTCAACTCCAGCACACACTTCCCCGAAGATGGGGAGTGTGAGCTGAATTTTTATTTTTAAATAAAAATGTTTCCTGCGTGAAAAGTCCTGTGAAATAACCACAAAGCAGCCCGTGTGGAGCCGCCTTTCCCTCCCATATTCCCGAAGCGGCAACGGCTCTCCGGCCCGGGACGTGTGAAAAGTCGGGGCTTCGGACGCGCTCCCGTCCTTTGTGCTGCCTGTGGGTGGAGGCCCGCCTGGGCCAGGCCAGACGCCCGTCCTGGGACACTTTCTCTCGTGAGATGGGCCCATTCCTTGCCCGGGGCAGCCCCAGACACCCCTCCTCCGAGCCACAGGTCTGAGTGCCAGACACTGTCCAGGTCTCACTCGATTCCCCCCTCCGCCCCCCAATAAATTCTCAGCGCCTCTAAAATAAAGAGTTGGAGTTGTGCGGATACACCCTCTCTCTAGAGTCCCAGAGGGACGTGCCTCTGCCATCCCTTAGGGCCAGCAGGAGAGGACCCTGCCCTGTGCTGGGCCCTCGAATGGGGGGGGGGGGAGACAAAGCTTCGGGTGAGGAGTGGCCCTGAGCATTTCTGGGGTCGGGGTGGCAGTCGGCTGTGGGAAGGGTTTCAGCCGCAGCTCGAGCTGCTCGGGAGGGGGGCACATGGGGAGCCCAGAGAGGCAGGGGGCCGCCCCGCACGCTTGCTCCCCACAGAGTGTCTGCTCCACGTGGCACTCCCCGAAGGCGCTGGTTCTCTGGGCGACTCCGCTCTGGTTTCCAGGTGTCGCAGGAGGAGGACTCCTGTCGGGGAAGAAGTTGGCGACTGGGAACTGCAGAGTCAGCTCTTTGTTGGGAGGCGGCGGCTGTTAGGAGGGAGACCTTGTTTTCCGAGGCGAGGCCAGCGGGAGAGCGAGCGAGCGAGCGGCTGCCGCCCGGCCCCAGGGGTCTTGAGGCCCCGGGACGGTGGTGCTGGCGAGGAATGTCTGAGGGTCGCAGGACCCGAGGGGGGAGGGGGAGAGAAAGAGAGAGGGGCGGGGGTGGGGGGGAGGAGAGAAAGTCTGCAA
>PVJN01056074.1:0-12885 GCA_004026805.1 Lasiurus borealis | reverse complement strand
AATTTTGAAAAGACTTATTTACAAAGATATGTGCACTCCTATGTTCACTGCAGCATTACTCATGTTTTCAAGACATGAAAACAACCAAAGTGTCCTTCAATAGATAATTAGATAAAGAAGATGTGCTACCTACATGCAATAGAATACTACTCAGCCACAAGAAAAGATGAAATACCACCACCTCATCTTGGAGATGAATAAAAGGCACAGCTTTAATGCAGTTGTAAACTCTGATGTACACATGAGAAGGTTAAGCAAGAAAAGCAAGAGATATATAACAGTACATCCAATGTGCTCTCAACCATTTAAAGAAAAGCAAATCCATAAAAAGAAGACTGGAAGGAAAATTGCCAAATGTTAACAGTCATTGTCTTTAAATAATTGGAATTATTTTCTGTTTCTTTATACTTTTTTTCTACTTTTCCAAATTGTCCTCAATGGACATGTTGTGTTCTTATAATAAGAATAATAAACAAAATCTAAATCACCAAACTAATTCTGAAGGCTAACTTGACCCTTCAAGTAATGATTGAGAAAAGAAGATATGGATAAGTGACTGCATATGGGGATTCATTAAATATCCTAGTATTCAATGTGAAACTGTTACTGTTACATATAAGCCCATGAAAAGTACATCCACCAGTCTCAGTATTTTATGTGAAACTATGTTTCTGTTACCCATGAAAAGTACATCTACCAGACTTAGAACACATGTAGTATATGTACTTGCAGATAAGCAAGAAAAATGCTCCCCCTCCCCCCCAATTCAGTTCTTATTGAACAAATCACTGTAATCAGGTCTGAGTGAAATCTCAGGACTCTAATATTCCAGATGATTACTATGAATTTCATTA
This sequence comes from Lasiurus borealis, assembly GCA_004026805.1. Taxonomy (NCBI): domain Eukaryota; kingdom Metazoa; phylum Chordata; class Mammalia; order Chiroptera; family Vespertilionidae; genus Lasiurus; species Lasiurus borealis. Next base: position 12,031 of record PVJN01056074.1, on the reverse strand, counting down.
ATGATTTGCTGTCATTTTTTAATGATACCACATCCTCACATTTGTAGAAAGCCACATTCTCTTTGAAGCCTTCCTCTTCCACTCTCTCATTTTACCTCCTGCTCTTGTTTGACTGGTGAAGAAAGAGGAACTTCCTTCCTCCCCGCCCCCACCCCATGCCACCTCCTCCCTCAAGCCTAGGTCAATATTGAGATAAATGAGCTCTATTTTCTGAAGGCAATTTCTAAGGGATGACCAAAATGTGTTCTGAGTAAAGGTGGTGGGGTAGAGAAGTGGTCGGTACACTCAATCAACAGAGCCAAATATCAACAGTACAAGGATTGAAATTTCTTTTGAGAGCCAAACTTTTTAAACTTAAACTATATAGGTAGGTATATTGTTATTAACTTAATTAGGGTACTCCCTAAGCTAGCCTTTGCTAAAAACGTGGTATTTTGTGGAAGAGCCCACACTCAAGGGGCCAAAGAGCTTCACGTGGCCCCCAAGCTGCGGTTTGCCGACCACTGGAGTAGAGAATGGGTCATGTTCTTTATAACTCCAGGCTCAGCACAGGACACCCCCACCCAACCCACCTGCTTGTCAGTAAATATGAAGTGAATGAATGGAATGACTATGTCTCACTCACTTGGGCCTGTAAGTTCTGGTTTTGTTTTTTATTTTTATTTTTATTTTTTTACTAAGTTTATTTACCTTAGAGTCACACGCACATCACAACTACCCAAAGCCCACTGAACAATTTGGCAAACGTTCATACCTCTGTGACTAGATAGGATCTCCTTGAGCACTGGGCTTACTCTCCAGGGCTATTTTTTCCCCCATCATTCTCTGCCACTTAAAAAGCTGGGAGTACCCAAGTCTGCCAAGAGGTCTGAAGAGTCCCAAACATGAGTTCCATGACTTAATACTCCCAACAACCACAGGAGATACATGCGTTTTCTTCCCCTCACATTATACAATGTGGATGCAGCCTGCTGGTTTTCAAGGCACTTGGGGAGAGAAGGGATTGACCCAAACCTGCCTGAGCATCTTCCACTTCACTAGAACCTGGGCAGAAAGTACCCCCACTGCACAAAGAAGGAAAACTAGGGCCCAAAACATTCAGTAGCACAGGGCTAAGTGGGTCTCTCTCTTCTATAGTTTTTGCTGCCTTTTGTTTTATGATTATACTCAAAACAGCTTCCTAGTGGGAAAAGGAGTCTGTGGGAGCCCAGAGCAAGAGTAAAGTGAACCATTTAGTAAACACTAAAGAAAACTGATCCCCAATGATAACCTCACCAGATCTACCATTGGTATCTATGGCTTTGTTTAATAACCAAAGCCTATTCGAATCCTTAAGGAATTCATTATCTGACTTAAGGGTTGTTGTTATAACAACCATCATAACTTTGACTTTACTGTGACATACCAACAAAAACTCCTTTGATGCAACAGTTTCCTTTATGCAAAGAGAGGCACTAGCCCAGGCCAGGTGGCTCAGTTGGTTGACACATCGCCCCATATACCAAAAACCTGTGGGTTCCATTCCCAGTCAGGGCACAGCCTAGGTTGTGGGTTTGATCCCCCTTCTGGGGGTAAGGGGAGTGTACAAACAATTGATGTTTCTCTCTCTCTTCCTCTCTTTCTAAAATAAACACATCCTCGGGTGAGGATTTTTAAAAAGAGTCAGTAAAAGCAGACACCTTGCTGAGTGTCTTTAGGCAAGTAATTTCTCCTCTCTGGGCCTCAGTTTTTCTATCTAAAAATTAAAAGGGTCTGACCAGGTGATTCCTGAAGTTCCTTAGGTCCAGTGGAATCACTATAAAAATGAGACACCTGGAAACACTAAGAAAATAAACAAATATAGCCAGGAGACAACAGGCACAGGGCAAAACAGCATGTTAGCTTTAGGGAAACCCAGACTCCCAAGTTTTTTGGGTTTTCCAACTTCTTCCTTGCCAAAGACAAAAATAAGCAGCTACTTACAAGGAACTCTCATAAAAATTTTAAGTTAAGTAAAATCAATGAAAACAACGTTTTGTTCTCCCACAAGTGGCTTAGGAGAAGCAAGCTAAGAGATACTTTCTTCCCAGCCGGGCTGGTGTCAACAGCCCATGCTTATGCCCAAACAAAGGCCTTCTGGCACAGGGATGAGAGGCAAAACATCTAAGTCTCCACAGTTGGCCCTATTCCAATTTGAAGGGAGGGGCAGCCAGGAGAGAAAAATAACTAAGCTTATGAAAGGCCAGATGAAGAATAAGGAATTACTAAATCTATCCTTTTCTCCAAAGAATAAAGAACTCTTGAAAGGGATAATGGAAGGGTGCACCTTTTCATCTGAATTACTTTCTTTGTTTGACTCTGTTTTGCCTAAAGCTATTGCCTTTTAAGCCAAACACAGGATCCCCATTTCGCCTTTAGTTGTCCGCCGGGCTTTGTGCAATGTGGGAGCTGGAAGACCCACACTCATGTCCTGTCTCCGTCCTGAATTCCGTTTAATCTTGGACAAGAGGCTGAACTCAACAGGTCTCCACTTTCCACCTATAAAACAGGAGGGCTCACTGGATGCTCTCCAGACTCTCAATGAAAGTGGTGTGGGGCTGAAGGATCCCCAGTTCTCCCCAGAGACAGGTTCATCTCCAGGGGCACTAACCAAGGTGAAGCCACACCCGAAGGCTCAGCAAGCACACTGAAGCAGTAGTGCCTACATTCCCACCCCCACCATCTTCAGGGTTTACTCCTGCACCAACACCAACATCTAAAAGGCCAAGTCACCCTCCCAAACATCCTGCTGCTGCCTGAGCAGCTCTGATGAACCAAAATCTGCAAAGCTGAGCTGAGCATATGTAAGCGAAGCAAACCAGAGAGGCCTCTCTTTCAGGACCTCGGAATTCCTCTCAAACTCTAATCGAACTGAAAATAATAGCGCCCCCACCTCGTACAGGAGGCTTCGGCTGGCCTTGCTAGTAAAAATGCATAAGAGGTCAAAAGGGGGCAATGACACCCGGGCAGGCTAGACACATGGACCTACAATGAAACCACCACGCTGGGCGCTCTTTAAATTGGACTGTTCTTCCCGCAGGCTGCAGAGGTGCTTGAGACCTCCCCCGCCAGAGCGCAGGGACCAGGGTGTACCAGGCACGGTCTTTTTGGGGTGGGGACCCATGGATCCTTAATTCACCCCCATCTCTAAGAAACCTCCATGAGGTGGAAAGTGAGGGGGGTCCGGATCACGTTAAGTAATACACAACACCACCGGGACAGTAATCTTTTCGTAGCTGCTTTCTTGTTTCGTTTTTTTTTTTTTTCCTCCCCTTTTAAGTCTGGCAGTTGGTGCTGATGCCCAGGTGGTACCTTTCAAATGTCTTTGTCGATCTCCTCCAGCAAGCGGCGCCCCCAGAGCTGCTCTCTAGGCTGTAGCTGAGACAATGGCCGGGTTCCGCGGGGCGGCTCCTCCAGGTTGGCAGCCCGGGGTTGGGCGCACGTGCGTTTGTTATGGTGCCCGTGTCCCCACCCCCGCCGGGAAGCTCGGTTTCCTGGTCTCTGAACCTACCCGGCGGGATCTGAAGGATCCCAGCGGCTGCAGGGCGTCCCACCCTTCCTTACAGACAGTGCAGTGGAGAAAGCGGGGTTCCGGGTGGCCGGGCGCACGTGGGTTTGTTGTGGGTCCCCAGATCATGGAGCGGGGGAGAAGCCAGGGCGAACCCTCTCCCAGGACAAAAGCGCAGGCACCCCCGGCCCAAAGGTGGCCGGCCCGCAGCGAAGGTGGCTGGGGCGGCGCTGGGCACCCATTCCTGGTGCCCTGGGCGCGCCGGGCGGCCTCCGCGCCCCTTCCCTCGCTAAACGCTACGCATCCCTCCTCCCGGGGGTGGCCCCCGGGGCTGCGCAGTGGCCCGCGGCTGCCCTACTCACTCTGCGCGCTGGCGGCGTGGAAGCTGCGGCTGCTCCGCCTGCACACACCCCGGCCGGCCGGCGGCTGGCTCCCTTTGTTAGCGCTGGGCAGTGCCCCAGGCGTCTTCCTCGGCCGGCCCAACCCAGGACTCCCCTCCCCCAGGTGCTCCAGACTCTGTCCAGGGCGGGGGCCGGAGAGCCGAGGCTGGGAGCCCCCCGCCGGAGCCCCCAAAGGGAGCAGGGTCTTCAGTGGGGGGAGGGGGAGGGGAGCAGGAGGCAGGGGCTGAGGGGTGGAGGGGACTGGAGAGGAAGGGAAGAGGAGCGTGGTGGAGGGGCGGGGAAGCGAACGGTCTCCGTTATGCAAATAGTCAGGAAGACCGTGTTTCCCCGCCACACGGAGCCCCAGACCGATCTGGCCCTCCGGAGGTCGCCAGAGAGCAAAGATTCGGGATGAGGGGTGCCTGGTTTAGGGTACCGCGTGATGCTGGGACCCTGCCTCCTCCAGAGGAGGGCAGGAGGGCAGCAGGCCTGCACCCGGGTGAGGGGCATCGCGGCCGGCGGGGCTAGGATCCCCAAATGCTGGCTCCACCCCAGGTCCTGAGGGTTGAATCCAGCACTCTTCCCTTTTTTCATCCTAATAAACGGGACTTCGATCCTGGCTGGGCTACCGATTGACTTCGTGACCTTCAGCCAGCCACTTAACTTCTTCTACGCTCCTATTTCTTCTTCTGTAGAGTAGGAAACAACAAAATCTCTTTCACGGGGTGAGGCAAGAACCTCCCAACTTCCGCGTCTCGCGTACTCGGTGCTCTTCAGCGCGGTGGATAGAAAGGAAGGCGTGCGGGCGAATCCCCGCGCACAGTGAGGTATCTGCAGGCCCGTGGGCCGGCGGCCTCAGGTAAGGGGGTCCGGAAGGAAGGGAGCAGTTTCCTTCCCTTCACTGGGGCTGCTAGTGGAAGGCGAGAGGAAACTGCACGCCGAGCGAGCTAAGGCAGAAAGGGTGTGACCACCTGAGGCGTAATCATCCCCCGGATGCCTCTAAAGCGCCCTCTTGACTCAGCTTGGAGGGAAGGTGGTGTGGCAGGGGAGGAGGGACGGGAGAGTGGGAGGTAGTCTAGCTCCTCTGGACACACGAGGTGAGTGGGGTACACACTTTGCCGGTGTTTGAAGCCCAGGCCCAGAACTCTGTCCAAATCAAGGTGGCCACTCCCCACCACCAATAGCATCTTCATCTCATCCTATCCCAATACCCTCTTCCAAACACTGCTTCCTCCCTCCGCAGATCCTGGACCCCTACAGTTGTCTCTGCTGGCCCCTCCCAGCTGCAGTGGAAACATTATTGCTCTGTAGGAGAGGGTGACAAGCAGACTGAATTCAAATCTCTGTGTGTTGGTGTGCGTTTGTTAGCCTCTCTGAGCCTCCCATTCCTGGTCTGTAACGTGGAAATATTAATGAGAGTGCTGTTTCCAGAATTATGTGAAATCGTCTCTGAAGCACTGACAATGCTTAGCTGACAATCTGGCATACAGAAAGTGCTCCTAACAGTAAAATGTAGGTGTGATTGAGTGGAAGCAGACAAACTCATAAGAGGAGGTTTTAGACTTTATTCTGAAAAAATTGGAAGCTATTAAAAGATTTTGTGTAGGGGCATGACATGCATCTTTGTGTTTTCACGCTAATTTCTCTGGCAGCATACTGAAAAATGAATGGCAGAAACTAGCATGGAGTGCAGAGACCAACTTGGAAGCGCCCATTGGTAGAGATATAATAGGAGGGATGGCAATGACAGAGGGAATGAAAAAGGGGACACCCAAATAATACCTACCATTTGCAGAGCAAAAGCACTCTGCTGATTATGTCGTCTCTCTTCATCATAAGATAGGTGGTGGCCTTTGCCCCACTGTAATAGTTGAAAAAACTGAAGTCACCTCGGAAATGGAAGAGTTGGGATTCAAACCCCCTTCGGCATTCATTGAGAGTCTTCATCATTTTCTTCTTCTGTAGCACTTTTGTGTTAAGAACCAGACACAGAGAGGTTTTCGTGGAATGTTGTGGAGTCCTAACCCCATAGTTGTCTTTATCGGCACTCTAACCAAATTATGGGGGAAACAAAGAACACTCAGATTGTGTATTCTTGACTTGCAGATTTGAAATGAACACAGATGACATGGTAACTCCAAGAAGTTCCTGGGACTCTGGGGAAGAGGAGCAGGCTAGTAGGAGTATTCCTGGCAAGCTTCCAGAATGGGAGCAGCTGTGGGCTATTCCATTTAGGGGCTGCTTCCTCAAGCTTGCTGTTTGGTCAGCTGGGGCTGTTTGACCTATACATGAGAGGCGGGAGGTTTAACCATTCACTGGGGGATAGTTCTGTCCTCCCTGGCCTATTTATGAGGCTTCTATACCTATTGTCTCTGGGGCTCCTGCCTTGACAAGTTTTTTTCCTTAAGAAGTACAGATACCTACTTTCCCTCTGGACACTATCTCAGCCCCTCACAGCCTCAGTTTTACATTATCAGAAATATTATTTATGGGCAAAAACTGATAATGTTTTTTATCAAATCACTTGTGTATTAGCAAAATTTCTCCAGTTCATAATAATAATATTTCTGATAATGTGTTTCTCCATCATCATTTTAGATACTGTACTGACTAATACAAATAATGCCCTACTCTATAATGTAAATGTACAAACATTTTCATAGCACCCTTGAATTTGAGGTGTTATTGAAGTTTTATGGGGCGGGGGGTGAGGTGCAGACAGTTGGAAGGGTCCTCTCAGACACTTCTTCTCACTTCATTATAGATGCTCACCAAAACCCTTAGTCTTCCCAGTTCTCCTCTGCATGCTTTCAGCACTTATTGTCCAATCTTGGGCATCAGTGCTGTCTGCTTCAAGGATAAAGATACCTAGAGACAGCTAAGTCTATAGAACCTAAGTCAGAAAATAGAAATAGAGTAACAGCATCTTTAAGCACCCAGGGGCTGCTCCTGCTGTCCCTGCACAGATGGGCCAGTGGAACATGGAGTGGGGGCAGGAAAGGATACTAGAAGGCAGAGGCTTAACACTAGACACAGACCTCATGGTAAGACCACATGGTAGCCACATAGTTTCTAGTAGTGCAAGCAATGGCCTAGTGGCTCCAAGACCGCAGAGTAAGATATGAGCAACCGTGTGATCAGAGAACTGGACCTAATGTGTGAGCACAGGTGTGGTTGGACTGCCCTTGGAGTTATCATGTCATCTGTGCTGGAACTTCTTGGAGTTATCATGTCATCTGTGTTCATTTCAAATCACCAATCAGCTTCAGTGTCCAGCCCTATCCTAGGAAATACAAGGAAAAACCAAGTCTCCATTATCAAATCACTTGTGTATTAGCAAAATTTCTCCAGTTCATAATAATAATAATCACCATGTACTGAATATCTACTAGTACTGTGTGCAAAGCAGACTGTGCATGTTCTCAATCAATCCTCACTTGAGGGAGGACAGATCATTCTAGAACCCTAGTGCACTTAAATTACCTTGAGCTCTTCCTGTTCTGGCCTTAAGGTCAATCTTAGCATGAGATTAATGCATGGGGGGTAGAAGATGACTACAAACCTCACTCCAAGAAAAAATGAGAGAAGCTTTACTGATGGTTTCTTAAGAAGGCAAAATGGTGTTACACCAAACATTACGAGCAAGACTTACATCACCTACCTACAGCTTCCTTTTCTGCAAAGTTCTACTCCTGACAGTCACCTTCTCTTTTGTCTATACCTGTCTCCTCAAAATCCCTCAATCCCCCAAAAATTCCTCCAGCTCTCTTCCCATTAAGGTCCTTCCCTCTAGAATCTAGAGGAGTGGTCGGCAAACTCATTAGTCAACAGGGTCAAATATCAACTGTACAACAACTGAAATTTCTTTTGAGAGCCAAATTTTTTAAACTTAAACTTCTTTTAGTGCCACTTCTTCAAAATAGAATCACCCAAGCTGTGGTATTTTGTAGAAGAGCCACACTCAAGGGGCCATGTGGCTGGCTGGCCGCAGTTTGCCAACCACTGGTCTAGACAGTCTCCTTGATTTTTATGTTAATTAATTTTATTTCAGTTCATTTTAATTAGCCTTTCTCAGAGACTCCAACAGTGTGAAAAAGTGGGAAGCTATAAATAAAGAGAATTCACAAGAATATAAATCCATTTACAAATGGCTTACATATACATTATTTCACTTGAGTCCTCTTCAGACTCACCATAACCTGTAAGATAGATAAAATTCTTTCTTAAAAAAAAAAAAAATATATATATATATATATATTATTAATTCATAGAGGAAAGGAGAGAGAGACAGAAATATGACCAAGAATCAAACTGTGACCACCTGGAATTGAACCGTGACTACCTGGCTCGTAGGTCGAAGCTCAACCATTGAGACACGCAGGTAAATTTCTTTATCATCCCCATTTACAGTTTAAAATCCTGAGGCTGAGGGGTAAAGTAAATTGCTTAAACTCTATTAGTGAGTGTTGCACTGTGCTGTCTTTTTTTTTTTTTTTTTTTTTTTTTTTTTTTAATGCCATTTCTGGCCCCAGGGCTGCAAAAGGCTAGATAAGCCTATCAAATGTCACTGACACTTCACAGACTGCAGCTGCCAAAACTGCTGCCCTGCTGCCTGGGGGCAGAACTCATAAGCTATGCCCAGGAGACCAGATACACCAGGAATGGCAGGAAATACAGGGGCAAATGGACTCTGAGGAATCAAAGATGCTTATAATAAATTATCTCAAAAAGACCCACAAAAGTGGTTTCTCTCAAGGGACAACTATCAGAACAAAAGTGGAAGCTGCCTATTGTATACCCATGACCTGAGAATGACTATCTGATAACCTGCAGTAATGATCAGGCTTTGCATAAGAGAAAATGTTGGTCAATGAAACTTCTTTGTAATTATCAAGTTTTTCTTGGTGCAGCAGGGAGAACCAGTGTTTAATACAAGTTGGTATTTGTTCTAAACTTGCTTCTATATAGTCTCATGTTATAAACAAAATCTATATTTAATAGTTTTCCCCACTGATTTTACCCATAAAGTTTTCCTTCGGGGATTTAGAAAAGTTAGACAAGTATAAAGAAACAAGGTGGAAAAATTGGCCACAAGCAGAATTTACTTCCTCATTTCCTGTGTATTTTTCTAGAACTTTTCACAATTGAGATAATGTATATATGTCATATCCTGCGTTTCTACTATATTTAGAGTATATTATAAGCATCTCTCTATATTTGTATTCATTCACTTCAGCCCTTATTAAGGACAAAGAGAATACTAATCTGAGACAAGTTACTATTGGTTTATTACACTATTTATACTTTCTCTGGGAGACAGTTTAGTTCAGTGGCTGAGAAAACAGATTCTGGAGTCAAGCTGTTGGAGTTTGAATACTGACTACTACCCTCAAGCTGTGTGACATTGGACAAATTAATTAACCTCTCTGACTCTTTTTTCTTACCTGCAAAATGAAGATAGTAGTATCTACTTTACAATATGGTTCTAAAAATAAATGCGTTAATCACATTAAAACTGCTTAGAACAAATACATGGTATAGTGTGATAGCTATTAGCAATATATGAGTGCATCATTAATTATTCAACCATTCTCCTGTAGCTGGACATTAAGGTTGTTTTCAATTTTTCCACTAGCATAAATAGTCCTTCAATAAACTATCCATTGCACTCATGAGGGGAGGAAAGGATAAATGACTGGGAAGAAGGCATCTGATCAACTTGAAGAGATGATCTCTAATTCTATTTGACAAACATTAACTGAACATTATGGGTGAAGAGAGAGTCTAGACTATGTCAGGGATCATGAAGATGAATAGAAGACACCAAGATGCACAAGGGACAGGCTTCAATCTCAAGAAGCTTTAATAAGATTTTCAAAAATTTCAAAATGTTGCCTCCAAAAAGATATTTTCACCATCACATATTTCTACATATCACCTATGTGGACAGAGGTTACAAAATGCCTAATTTCAAATGACCAATACAACAAATGGTACAAACTCAGCAGGAGTCAGTTTTCCTTTCTCTCCTCATCAGGAAGACTTGATCAAGAATGCCTGCTTGCCCAACTGGCATGGCTCAATGGTTGAGTGAACCAGGAGGTCACAGTTTGATTCCTGGTCAGGGTATATGCCCAGGTTTAGAGCTGGATCCCCAATGGGGTGCATGCTGGAGGCAGGGGATCAATGATTCTCATTATTGATGTTTCTCTCCCTCTCTGAAATCAATAAGAATACATTTAAAAAAAAAAAAGAATGCCTGCTGAACAGAAGTAGTGCATATTAGGGGTGGCATTTATGAAGCTCTTAGTATCATGTCTGGCACATAGTTAATGCTCAACAAATAATAGCTCACAGTTACTGAACACTTGTCCCAGGTCAAGCACTACATCACGCAAGCACTTTTCAAATATTCTGTCAGTGATCCCTTGCAATGATTCTATTAGGTAGATACTATTAGTTTTATTAGTCATATTTTATAGATAGGAAACTAAGAGATAAGTGACTCAACCGGAGTCACACAAGTAATAAGTAGTAAAGCTGGATTGTTCACCGAGGTATTTGATTAATTACAGTAAGCTAAGGGCTAGTATTAAGATTCTGGTGACTTACGCATTTGAAGGATCATGCCACTTTTTATCGTCCTTCCCCCCGCATGTATTTTACATATCTCTCCCCGAAAGAGAGCTAATGTTTCATGAAAAAAGCCACAAAGCACACAGTACCCTAATCTAGGAGTCAACAGGCCTGAATTCTACTCCCAACTCTCATGGTCCAGCTTGCAGACCTCAGCCAAGGCAATTCCTCTTTACTACTTCATGAAATAAAGGCAGTTGGACTAAATAAGTTGTTTGCAAATATGGCTCACCTTTAGAATCATTTTCAGAATTTATATAAAATATAAATTCTATTCCCCCTTGTGGTTCCAGGCTCCAACCTTGGCTATCTGTAATTGTTTTTTAAAGTACATTTTTATTGACTTCAGAGAGAAAGAGAGAGGGAAGAGAGATAGAAACATCAATTATGAGATAGAGTCATTTATCGGCTGCCTCCGGCACGCCCCCTGTTGGGATCAAGCCTACAACCCAGGCATGTGCCCTTGACTGAAACTGAATCTGGGACCCTTCCGTCCAGAGGCCAACACTCTATCTGCTGAGCTAATGAGCTAAAGCTATCTGTAATTGTTAACACACTCCCCAGGCAATGTTGATGATCAGTGGGATTTGTACATAAATCACTAGGTTACTTCTAAGGTTGTTTCTAGGTTGACCCTTAGAAATTCATCCATAGGGTAAAAAGCCACCATGCTTGAGCGTGTGGTATTCCATGACAAGGAGAGCCTTCTCGCCTGGATCTGCCCTTAGTAAGGGACTCTGCCTAAGGATTACAAGCTGTAGATAGCTGCAATATGGCTGCAATCTTAGCCACTTTCTTGCCAATAGTTAATTGACCACAAGGAGCTGGACAATAGCATTTGGAAAGGCCACTTTTCTCCAACACTGGACTAGTTTCTAAGGTTCAAATGTCTCCTGGGAAGCTACTTCAGTTTTCCAGTCCCTCTCTGTATAAGATACAATATAAAACCTTGGTAGTTTCCCATGAGAAACCTGCATTTTCTACCAGGAGCTGGTGAAGAAACTGGTGATTTAAATTGACCAGTCACCAGCTCTGCTAAAGTCTAAGTATGTGGGCAATAAGATAGGCATTTGGGGAGCACTAGCAAGGTTTTGTGCAGGGTGTAGGCCCTGAATGATACAGCATTATCTAGTATAGACTTCCTTGGTGATATGATAAAGCACTCAACCATCCAGTTCAGTTGGCAAATAGGTGGTTTATGATAACAACCTGCACCACCCTAACCAAAAAGGTCTCAGAACATCACAAGGCCATAACCTGAAGGCCTCAGAATGACTCCATCCATAAGGAAGTGTTAAGCCCGGAACGCAAGCCGCACTTACAGAGCACCAAGAGACGATCTCATATAAAAACAAAGGGGTTTATTCAGACCAGCATGCTGGGGCTCACAACATACTCCGAAAACAGAGCAGAGGCTGAGAGCCTCGTTTCTTTGTTACATGACCATTTTATATTGGGGGAGGGGGGTGGAGAGCTGTTTGAATTACTA
>PVJN01056073.1:0-12807 GCA_004026805.1 Lasiurus borealis | reverse complement strand
CAATGTTGTTTTGATTTGCATCTCTCAGCTGATTAGAGACTGAAATTTTAGACAATATATAACATTGTAGAAGAGAAGAAGAGAGAGGCATAGAAAGTTAGAAACATGAATGAGAGAGAAACATTAATCAACTGTCTCCTGCACACCCCCTACTTTCGATGTGCCTGCAACTAAGGTATATGCCCTTGACTGGATTTGAACCTGAGACCCTAAATCCACAGGCCAGCGCTCTATCCACTGAGCCAAACTGGTTAGGGCTCTTGTTGGTCTTTTTATTTTTTTAATATACATTTTATTGATTTTTCACAGAGAGGAAGGGAAAGGGATAGAAAGCCAGAAACATCGATGAGAGAGACATCGATCAGCCGCCTCCCGCACGCCCCCTACTGGGGATGTGCCCGCAACTAATGTACATGCCCCTGACTGGAATCGAACCCGGGACCCTTCAGTCTGCAGGTTGACGCTCTATCCACTGAGCCAAATCGGTTTCGGCTCTTGTTGGTCTTTCGATGGTTTCTCTTGCTGTGCTAAAGCTTTTTATTTTAATATAGTCCCATTTGTTTATTTTCTCCTTAGCCTCATCAAGGATATTGGCTTGTAGTTCTCTCTCTCTCTTTTCTCTCTCTCTTTTTTTTTTTTGTGGTGTCTTTATCTGGTTTTGGGATTAGGGTAATGCTGGCTTCATAGAAAGAGCTTGGAAGTGTGCCTTCCTCTTGTATTTTTTTTTTTTTTTGAATACTCGGAGGAGGATATGTTTTAGTTCTTCTTTGGATGCTTGGTAGAACTCCCCTATAAAGCTGTCCGGTCCAGGGCTTTTGTCTGCTGATTTTTTATTGCTGTTGCCCTAGGATCTGTATCTGTAAAGATATTGCTATAACATAAGTCTGAAATTTTGCTGCCTATGGAGTCTTGTAGGATTTTTATGGTTTCCCATCTTGCATTCAAGTACTTTAGCCATTTGAGTTTATTTTTGTGTAAGTTGGTGGTCTAGTTTCATTTTTTGCATGTATGTGACCAAATTTCCCAGCACTATTTATTAAAGAGACTGTTTTGACTCGATTATATGCTTTTGCCTCCATTGAGCATAATGGCTTGGGTCAATTTCTGGATTCTCCGTTCTGTTCCATTGGTCTATATGTCTGTTCTTGTGCCAGTGCCAAGCAGTTTTGAGAACCATAGCTTTATGTCTGCTATCATGATCCCTCCAACTTTGTTCTTCTTTCTCAGGATTGCTGTGGCTATTCAGGGTCTTTTTTTTTTTTTATTCAAGATGAATTTTTTGGAGAGCTTGTTCTAGATCTTTGAAATATGCCATTGGTTGAATGGATAGATTGCATTGCATTGAATGGATAGATTGCTTGAGGTAGTATAGACATTTTAATGATGTTTATTCTACCAATCCATGAACATGGTATGTTCTTCCATTTGTTTATGTCTTCCTCTATCTCTCTTTTCAATGTCCTATAGTTTTCCTAGTACAGGTCTTTTACATCCTTAGTTTAAGTTTATTCCTAGGTATCTTACTTTTTTTGGTGCAATGGTAAATTGGATTTTTTTTTTTTTCATTTCTCTTTCTGTGAGTTCATTATTGGTGTTTAAAAAGGCCATAGATTTTTGGGTGTTAATTTTGTATCCTGCTAACAATGCCAACTTCATTTATTAGGTCTACTAGTTTCTTTATGGAGTTTTTGAGGTTTTCTATGTATAGTATTATGTCATTTGTGAATAAGGACCATTTTACTAATCCTTTTCCAATTTACATGCATTTTATTTCTTATTCTTGTCTGATAGCTATGTCAAACAGGAGCGGTAAAAGGGGGCATCCCTGCTATGTTCCTGTTCTTAGGTAAAATGGGTTTAGTTTTTGCCCATTGAGTATGATATTGGTTGTAGGTTTATCGCATAAGGCTTTTATTATGTTGAAGTATGAGCCCTTTATTTTCACTTTGCTGAGTTTTTATCATGAAAGGGTGTTGGATTTTGTCAAGTGCTTTTTCTGCATCACTTGAGAAAAATTGATGATTATGTGATTTTTGTCTCTCAGTCTATTTATGTGATGTATCAATTTATTGATTTGAGGATATTGTACCTTGTATCCCTGGAATACATCCCACTTGGTCATGGTGTATGATCTTTCTAGTGTGTTGCTGAATCTGATTTGCAAGAATTTTGTTGAGGATTTTATCATCTATCTTCATCAAGGATATTGGCCTGTAGTTTTCGTTTTTTGTTGTCTTTATCTGGTTTTGGGAGTAGGGTAATGCTGACTTCATAGAAAGAGCTTGGAAGTGTGCCTTTTTTTTTTTTTTTTTTTTTAATACTGGGAGAAGGATAGGTTTTAGTTCTTCTTTGGTAGAACTCCCCTGTCCGTACCAGGGCTTTTATCTGCTGGAAGATTTTTGATAGCTGTTTCAATTTCTCCCGCAGTTATCAGACTATTCAGGATTTTTGATTCTTCTTAGTTGAGTTTTGGGATCTTTTATTTTTCTAGGAATATGTCTATTTCTTGCAGGTTGTCCAATTTGTTGGAATAGAGTTGTTCATAGTATTTTTTTCATAATCTTTGTATTTTTGTGGGATCACTTGTTACTTCACCTCTTTCATTTCTGATTTTTTTTGGGGGTCCTCTCTCTTTGCTACTTGGTGAAGCTGGCTTAGAAGTTCATCAATCTTGTTTATTCTTTCAAGGAACTTGGTTTTGTTGATCATTTCTATTTTTTTTTTTTTTTGGTCTCTATGTTGTTTATCTCTGATCTTTATTATTTCCTTCCTTCTGCTTCCATTGGGATTTTCTTGTTGCATTCTTTTTAATTCTTTCTGTGTATGGTTAGATAATTTATTACCATTGTTTCTTTTTTTTTTTTTTTGTGATAAGTCTGTAGAGCTATGTACTTCCCTCTCAGGACTGCTTTCACGTGTCCCATAGATTTTGGATTGTTGTGTTTTCATTATCGTTTGTTGCCATGATGCTTTTTATTTCTTCTTTGATCTCTTTGGTTACCCAGTCATTATTTAATAGCATGCTATTTAGCCTCCAGGTGTTTGATTTTTTAATTATTTTTATTGTAGTTTATTACTATTTCTAGTTTTATGCTATTGTGATATGAGGAGATGCTGGATATGATTTCCATCTTCTTGAATTTGAAGAGACTTTGCCTATGTCCCAATATGTAGTGTATCTTTGAAAAAGACCCATGTATACTTAAGGAGAATGTATATTCTGTGGCTTTGGGGTGAAATGTTCTGAGGATGTCAATTAATTCCAACTGACCTAGGGAGTCATTTAGGATTGATGTTTCTTTGCTGATTTTTTTTTTTTTTGGAGGATTTGTCCAGTGGTATTAGTAGGGTATTAAAGTCCCCTACTATGACTGTATTGCTGTCAATCTCTCCCTTGATATCCTCCAGAAGATTTTTTTTATGTATTTGGGTGCTTCTGTTTACCAGTTATATCTTCTTGTTGGATTGCTTCCTTTAGTATTATAAAGTGGCCTTCATTATCTCTTCTTATAATCTTCCCTTTGAGATATAAATATTTCAGATATAAGTATTGCTACCCCGGCTTTTTTTTTTCATTCCCAATCACACAAAAAACTTTTTCCATCCCTTTACCATCAGTTTATGTAAGTCCATTTTTTCTGAGGTGGGTTACCTGTAGATAGTGGATATATGGGTTATGTTTTCTTATCCACTTAGCTACCCTGTGTCTTTTGATTGGGGCATTTAATCTATTTACATTTAAAGTTATTATTGATAGGTACTTGTTTTTCGCCATTTTTATTCTTTACCCCTGTGTTCCTTCTTTGCATTCTGTTTCTTCTTTTTTCAGCAGCCCCTTTAGCATTCCTCGCATTGCTGGTTTGTTGTAATAAGTATCCTTATTACTTTTTTATCTGTGAAGTTCCTGATTTCACTTTCAATTTTGATTGGGTACAGTATTCTTGGATTGAGCCCCTTCCTTTGTTTGACTTTGTATATTTTATCTCATTCCCTTCTGGACTGATGTGTTTCTGTTGAGAAATCAGTCACTAGTCTAATGGGGGATCCTTTGTAGGTAACTTTCTTTCTTCCTCTGGCTGCTTTTAAGATACTTACTTTGCCTTATTGTTTGCCAATTTAATTATAATGTACCTTGGTGTTTGTCTTTTAGGGTTCATTTTATTTGGGATTCTGTGAGCTTCTTGGACTTGTGTGAGTTTTTCTTCCCTACATCAGGGAAGGTTTCCCTCAGTATTTCTTCAGACAAGTTTTCTATTCCTTGCTCAGTTTTCTCTCCTTCTGGCTCCCTTATTATGTGAATGTTGTTTTGTTTTGTGTTGTCCCAAAGTTCCTTTAGGCTCTCCTTCTGGTTTTTAAATTTTTTTCTAGATGTTTCTCTGCTTGGGTATTTTTTTTCTACCTTGTCTTCTAACTCACTGGTGCAGTCCTCTGCTTCTAGTATTCTGTTGATACTTTCTATTGAGTTCTTTATTGTAGTGATGTTACTTTTCATTTATTCTTGGTTCATCTTCATTTCTTCTTGGTTCTTACACATATTGTTGAATTTGTCTTCCAACCTTTTCAGAGATCTTATTACTGTTTCTCTGATTTTTCTTTCTTTGACATATTTCTTGCCTCCATTTCATTTACTTTCTTTTCTGGTGCTGCCTCCTTTTCTTTCATATGTGGTATGTTTATTTTGTCTCTCTATGATCTCTTCTCTCCAGGTGTCTGGTTATGTAGCTCTTTCTCTCCTGCATTTACTTAAAGGCACAAGGCACAACACACAAGGCATTCAACACAAATGTATTCATAATACTAAGAACTCCCAATAAAGGTGACCACTAGAAAAAAGAAGAGAATTAGGAGATTAAAAAAAAAAGAGTATGTGCAAAAATGATGTCCAGGAAAGGAAAAAAGTAAGAGATAAAAGAAAAAGAAAGAGAATTAAAAAAAGAGGGGGGGCAGAACTATAATGGGATAAAACTCAGTAGAAGAATAACTATTAAAAAAAATGCAAAGAACTGACACCCAGAAATGAATGCAAACTACAAAGAACTAATAACAAGCATGAGAGGAAAAACAGAAGCAAAAAAAAAGAGAAACAATCATACAAACAGATAAAAAAAAAATCTAATCAATAATCAAACAAACAATAACAATAAGAGGTAAAGAAGGGGAAATATAAAAGAAAATAAAACAAAAACCATAAAACAAAACAAAACATAAAAGTAATAAAGGGAAGAGAGAAAAAAATTGGATAGTGAAGAAAGAGAAGAGAGAAGTGTGTATGGACGTGGAGCAGGGAATTGGAAATTAGATATATAAGTAGGATGAATTTTTAACAGGGTAAAAAAAGGAATAGGGAACATCTAAAGAAGGGATAGGGTAAAAGAAACAGAACAACAAAAGGGAAAAAAGGAGGAAGATAGTGTTGGCATAATGGTAAAGTTGAGATAGAGTAAAATGATGCTAAATGAAAATAGAATATAGAACATTAATCCTAAAATAAAGAGAAAATAAAGTGAAACTTTAAGAAAGATAAAATAATCCTTTCTAATAAAAGAGTAATATGCAAATTGTCCATACCTCCACTACTTCCACAAGCCATGCCCACTGACCAATCAGGAGTGAGTATGCAAATTAACCCAACCAAGATGGCTATGGCCACAGGGAGAGCAGGAAGGAATCTTGAGTTGCCCCAGCGATAGAGGAAACCAAGTTTTCCTCATACCCTGTCCAGCCCAGGCCTCTGCTTAATGCTGCAAAGTTTCAATTATAGAAGATAAAATAATTCCAACAGAAATGGCTGCCACAACAGAGTGAGTAGAAGGCTTGGTTCCACTTCAGGCAAAAAAGTTTCAATTTTGGAAGATAAGTAAATTCCAGATACCAAGGCCTCTTCTTGGGTTGCCAGGGTGTGTGGCCGGCCTGCAAACCACCACAGGCTCCTAACCTAGGCCACCCCACACCCCAAGGGAAGCCTCACCCTGATCTGGGACACCCTTCAGGGCAAACCAACTGGCCCCCACCTATGCACCAGGCCTCTATCCTATCTAATAAAAGAGTAATATGCAGATTGATAATCACTCCAACACAAAAGATGACTGCCTTCATGTGGTCAAAGATGGCTGCCCCCATGTGGACACAGATGGCCACCACATGATGGCCAACAGTGAAAGGCAGGAGGGAAGGATCAGGCATGCAAGGGAGGGTAGTTGTGGCTGATGAGGCCAACAGGGGAGGTAAGTTGGGAGGAACCAGGCTTGCAAGGGAGGAAAGTTAGGGGTGATCAACCCTGCAGAAGAGGGAATTAGGTGTGACTAGGCCTGCGGAGAAAGGCAGATAGGGAAACCAGGGCCTGTAGGGGGGAAGTTAGTGGCAAACAGGCTGATAGGGAGCAGTTATGCATTAATCAGACTGGCAGTGGAGTGGTTAGGGGGTGATCAGGCTGTCAGGTAGAATCAGTTAGGGACAATCAGTAAGACAGGCAGGTGAGCAGTTGAGAACCAGCAGTCCTGGATTGTGAAAGGGATGTCCAACTGCCTGTTTATGCCCGATTCCACCTGGATTAGGCCTAAACAGGCAGTCAGACATTCCTTGAGGGATCACAGATTGGAGAGGGTGCAGCCTGGGCTTAAGGACAGCCCTCCTACTGTGCACAAATTTCATGCACCAGGCCTCTAGTAGTAGTACTAATACTGGTTAAAAATAAAAATATAATAATTAAAAAGGTAAAATCAAGTTAGAAAAAAAAGAAAAAAAATGTTAAGTAAAATAAAAAAATGTGCAACAGTGAAGGTCATTCACTTCCTGTACTGTTCTGTTTGGCACACCTGTTTCCTGTCAGGTATTCAGAACAGTATTGAAGTTCGCTGTGTTCTACTGCTCCTCCCTGGGTGTCTGGTTACATTTTCAAGCAGGCAGTATTTCTTTGTTTCTCAGCCTGCCTTTAGTTGTGTTTACACAAGAGTCAATTTGTGATTCAATCCCTGGTGGCAGTGTGTCTGTATTGACATCTGGGACTATAAATCCTCTCTACACAGTATTTATATTGTCTTTTCCCTGCTGCACTTAATACTGGTTTGGGGGAATGGACTACCTCAGAGCTGGTTTTCTGATCATATCTCCCTGCTCTGATCCCCAGGTCTCACAAAAACAACTTTCCCCTGCAGGAGTGTTAACTGGATGATCCTATGTAGTGGTCTTGGTAATTAAAAGCCAGGATTTAAGGAGAAAAAAAGAGCCAGAGTAAGCATCTAAACTTGCAACTTTTTCACCCTGGCACTGTGCACGACTCTACACACATCTTTTTTCCCTGACACAGTGCTGCTCGTATACTGGTAAAACTTCAGGGTGCCTTTTTGTGCCCAGCCCAGCTGTGGGTTGATTTTTAGAGTTCCCCCTGCCATAAGCCCTGTGGACCTCCTTCCACATTTTCAGACTACACTGGCCCCAAGGGCTGCAGATATTGTGAGCTCAGACTTCCTCTGAACCTCCAAATCCTGTTGCATGTGTTTCTCCCTTCAGCCTGGATCATAGACCTCACCTTTCTCTGGATGAAATCTGACCTTTTGTGAGAAGGTGGGGAGCTCATCTAAGTCCGTTTATTCCAGCTGGTAGAGACCAGGTGTTTGTGGGTTTGCAGCTGATCCCTGGGTGTTGTGATTGTACGGTCCCAGCAGGTATTTGATTCTCCCCAGTTGAAGGTAAGGCTAGGCTTCAGATCACAGCCACTCTCCCCTTTAAGATGGGCAGAGCTGGTAACACCGGGATAATTGCAGCAGCAGTGGAAGCTGCCTGGTCAGGGAGCCAGTCTGGCAGTCCCCAGCAGTCCCTTGGAATATAGCTGCCCCTCACTCACAAATAGACACTCCCTGTACATCCACACACTCTCCTTTCATTTTCTCACTCACACACTATACTGCATCCTGTCTTCCTGTCAGCAGCCATCTTTAATCCTCTTAATCCTTACTTCCTTGGCTGCAAACTCCCGTTCATGAACTGTTGGGCTTTGATGAGTGCAAGCAAATGAAAACCTTCAGGTGCTTAACAATACAATAAGACTAGTTTATCATAGTTGAAGACATGAGTATTACGTATCATTCATCTTACAATACATTGAAGTCATTCAAAACAATATGTGTTTGAGTTCTGAAAATATAAACTAAAGTGATCATTTCTGTTAAAATGGATTGCTTTAGTTATTTTCAAAACTGATTACCTAAGTAGTTTTGTTTTTTTTAGAGAAACTTTACAACCTATGTGGTAGTTTTCTAAATATTCATTATGTTATTTCTATCATGTTGTTTCTCATTTCACAGAAACACTGTTTTAGTTGTGGAAGTTTCTATTGTCATATTCAGAAACTCAGATTCTGTCCTCCATCATGCTCTTAATGAGTTCACCATTTTTGTTACATTGTTCTTGATCTCTACCTAACATTTCTTTTTTATTTTTCCTTAGGATTTCTATCTCTCTGCTTACATTGTTTACCTTTGCTTACGTGTTGTTTGCTTTATCCATTAAAGCCTTTAACACATTAACCATAGTTTTGTTTTGTTTCCACATTCCTGATCTGATAATTCCAATACCCGTGCCATATCTGACTCTGATTCTGATGCTTCTTCAGTCTTCTCAGTGTTCAGTGTTCTTTTTTTTTTTGTCTTTTAGTATACCTTATAATTTTTTTGAATAGTTCTTTTGAAAAAATGTATTTTATTGTTGATAGTATTACAAATGTCCCCCACTTCCCCCATTGACCCCTTCCTACTCCTCTCAGTCCTTCACTCCACTATTGTCTGTGTCTGTGAGTAATGCATATATGCCTGTAAGTACTTTTGTTAATTTCTCCTTCCCCCTCCCATTCTCTCTGAAATACATCAGGCTGTTGTTTTATTCACCAATGTCTCTGGATCTGTTTTGTTCATCAGTTTATTTTGTTCATTAGATTCCACATATTTCTGACTGGCTTATTTTGTTTAGCATAATTCATTCCAGGTCCCTTGTTACTATCTCAAAGTGTAAGAGATTAGTATTCCATTGTGTAAATGTACCACAGTTTTTTAATCCATTCATCTACTGATGGGCACTTGGGCTATCATTTTTGATTAAAAGGGGGAGATGATTTTTGGATAAAAGGAATGTAATGGTGAAGTGTGAGGGGAGAGCAAGTGTTCTGTTATTCTAGTATTAGTCTTTTTGTGAGCCTGTGCCTCTGGACTGTGAACTTCACAGTGCTTCTCACCTGACTTTCCGTCTATTAGGTGGGACAAGATAGCCAGAAGTGCTGAAGTTGAGTATTTCCCTCCCCTTATACAGAGGCTGAAATTGGGTCTTTTCCTTCCCTCAAGTATATTGGGCTCTGATAAAATACCAGCAAGATTAGGCTCTGGTAAAATTTCTCCTGAAGGCAGACCTATGATCTAGCATATCTCAAAGTGGGTTTTTTTTTGTTGTTTGTTTTTTCCTTTTTTGAATATTCAACTGTCCTAAGATTATATATATATATATATATATATATATATATATATATATATATTTATATGCTAAAAACATTGCTTAGACAGTTTAATAAATGATAATTTCACTTAATTTTTCTGTTTTTATGCAATTATCTTAATTTGTTTATTTTTTGTTTTCTCTTCACTTTGATCACTATCAGTAGCAGTTGGCTCTATTTTCATGTCCATTTAATCTAAAAATCTTATCAAGCTTTAATGCTTTGCTTTATATGACATTGCTGCTATTATTCTTTACCAATCAATAAGGGAAGACTTCTGAGCTTTCCTGTGGTATGCAGGAAATTTAATTGACACTCCAGGAGCTCTTGGAAATTTAATTCTACATATGTATCTTGGTTTCACAAGAGAGCTAATGAAAACTTCTGTCTTAGAATATTCAATTCATGAATATTTCATGGATCTGCAATAAGAATTGTGCTTAAGCATTTTACTTGAATTTCATATAATCCTAATAATATCTATTTGCTGTAAATATTATTAGCACCATTTTATAGATAAAACAGCTAAACCTGAGAAAAGTTATATAACCTGGCCGAACTTGTGGTGACATTACTAAAAGGAGCTGGAATTAAAACCAGAGTCATCTCAGTCTCAAAATCAGGATTTTAGCCATTCGTGTACCTATCACCATTGCTTGATTTTCAAAATTGTGATTGATACAGTGAGGCTGTAAAATAGCCTATAAGATGGTTTTATTGTAGTCTTAATTTAAATTATAATGTTTTTAGAATGACGCATATATGTAAAAAATATGTGGTTATTTAAAAGTGTTGAAAACATTAACTTACCTTTGAAAACAAAAAATATTTCACACTAAGGATAGTTAATTATTAAGCACTATTGTTTAGTCAGTGGCATAAGGATATTTGGTGCATGTTTAGATTGTTTTGATATTTTTTAGGTTAGGAAATAAATACTCCTTTATGTGTTCCTTCTGTATTTATTTCTTTGCACCTCATTTTTAATGACTATGTCTTTATACATATCTGTTAATGACTATAAGTTTAAAATATGGAGCAGTCCAATCCAGAAAATACCCTTGTTGAAATAAGTGTTTCAGAAATGCTAGAGTGCTTGCCATTCTGACACCAATCTTGTAAGTAAATCGACCAAGAGGTTTTGTTGAGGGATATCTGTTACGGTTAATGCCACAGTGCTCTGCTTCCTCAATCATCTCTTTATTGAAATAGAGGTGGAGACATGATCAAAATACATCCAGTTCATTGAGCTAACTGTAACTGCTCATGTATGATTTCTATAAATGTCTAATCCAGTTAGATTCTTCTTTAAGATCTGAACCTCTTTAAAGATTCCTAAGTTAAGATCCAAGGAAAAGTAGCTATCAGAAACCTTCGCCATAAAGATACCCTGAAAGACACATGGAAAGGGATTAGAGAAGAAGACCTATGAAAAATTCAAAGTTATGTGCAAGTAAGAGTTCCCAGAGAGCAGAAAAAAACCTGCTGTTAGCCATCTTCTAGAGCTTGCCATGTTTGTACTATAGCTGAATCTCCTGATCCAGTTCATAGATATTTTTAAAAATGAATTCACATTTCTTGAGCTGCCAAATTGTAAAGGCAAATTATAAACCCCATCTTATCATAACATCATCATCATCATCATCATCATCATCATCATCATCATCATCACAGTGATACAGATTATAAACCTGACGATAATGACAATGAGTATAGCAGATAGTAAAACTCCCAATAATGAATGTGATGATGATAGAAAAAAATAACAGAAGGTAGTGAAACACTGGTACTTTTTTGAGGCACACCAGGAAATATAAAAAGCCATAGAAGGCAGAATTTTCTTAAGAGCATAAGAACATCAATAAGTGACTTTCCCTGCATGCAGGTAAGGAAAGAAAACAGGGGGAATGAATATGCATAGTTTATTGGAGTCTATATAATTCTAAATATTTAATAATTTAATATCTGAGAAACTACGATCTGTGGCCATTCTCTCTACAGTATCTCAAAATATTCCTTCCTGTGTTGATCCCTCTGCTAAATAAATAAATAAAGTGCTGCCTTATTTTTCACCAATTGAAAGAACATGTATTAGATAATAATAAAGTTAATGCTATATGAGGAAAAAAAAGTAAGAGAAGAGCAGATAGCAATTATTTATAAAATCAGAAGTGAAAAATTTACTGATATTTATTAATATGTAATTACTTTCATATTCTCTGAGCAGCTGAAAGATGTGTATGCAATCCATTTTTCCAGTGTCTTTGCTGTCCTTTAATATATAGTCTTGAGGTTGTCTTATTAAAGCATATATTTTTTAAAGGTATGGTTTTTCTTAAATCACTTACTCTTGATATACATAATATAATCTTTTCTTTGTTCTACTTTTTTAAAATAGATCGATGAGAGACATTGATCAGCTGCCTCTTGCATGCCCCCTACTAGAGGTGTGCCAGCAACCAAGGTACATGCCCTAGACCGGAATCGAACCCGGGACCCTGCAGTCTGCAGGCCGACGCTCTATCCACTCAGCCAAACTGGTTTCGGCTACTTTTTTTTTTAACATGCTTACTTATAAAGGTTTAACTTCCATTCTCCTATTTCTAGAAGCTTCCAGTTGTTTTATATGAACTCTCATATTATATAATCTAAACTAAGAGTTTGTCTTATCAGAAAGTCCTAATTGTTTTAATAAGTCATTCAAAATATTTATAATGTAAGAGTCTACATTGAAACCCAAGGCATGTACATACAAATACTAAATTATCTTGTGAAACTGTAAGAGCTTATTAGTAAAACACTTAACTTGAGAAGCATCACAAATCAGATATTTTTATAAATGTAATGGTTTGTATTTTAATTGATTGACTCACATGTCACATGGCCAATCACTAATTCTTATTAATTCTGCTTCCTAAGCTTTTCAAATCAATCTCTATCACCATTGTATCTCTTTGGCTCCTCATCATTTCTTCTGCAAATTGCCATGATTGTTTTAAATTATCCACAGATATTTAACAAAAATTGGTGCAATAGCTAAATAGATTGCCACTCTCATTGGAGATGGAATAACTTGGTATTAACTTTGGGCAGAACCAGCTGTGAGAAAAAGACTAAATTGTTGTGAAGATTGAACTGTGTTCTTATTTAGCATTGGTCTTTAAGTACAGGTAGAAAAGTTTATCCATTTACTCTCCTTATTGCATTTTAGACAATCCAGTACATTTTCTCTTTATCAATTTTCTCACCAAAATTGAAGTTGAAAGGTACTTGAGAAAGATATTTACCTAGGAAATAAAAAGGCTATAAAAGAGTTTATTAAGCTA
>PVJN01056072.1:0-12886 GCA_004026805.1 Lasiurus borealis | reverse complement strand
TCAAAATAATATGTATTTATTTTAAAAACCAGTCCAAGGAGGAAAAGGTTAAATACACACACACACACACACACACACACACACAAGAACCACCAAACTGGACTGACTAGAGCCCAAGTTCCTATTTCTCAAGAGGCAGAGACATACTTCCTGGAGCACAAGGTCCACTCCCCCTCTCCCCAGGGTCTCTGGCCAGGATCTGTTGGTTGGCCGGGGACAGAAGTGTCCGCGCTGGTAGTGGACAGGGACATCATATGAGATTACCTTAGCCTCCTGAAGGCACCAGTTGGTACAGGGGGAATCCAGCCTCTCAGCTAGCGGGGTCCCAGCTTCTCTCACGCTTCTTTCTCAGCTACCTTTGTTTGTCTGTTATTGTTCTTAAGGTTTTCTGCGTAACTATAAGCAACAGACCTTGTTAGTTCCTCTTGAGATTGCCCACTACTCCCCACCCTTATTTCTCACCTCCCAGCATCCTGTTTGTCTCCCTGACTCTGTCCCCCGCCCCAGCCCCAGCCCCACCCCCACTGAGCTACTGGTGCCTTTAGCCATGGTTTTCTTCCCTCAGCTTGTTAGTTTTAATTTTCTATTTTTTTCTTGTATGTGTTCTCACACCAAAGGAGGCATGCCACGTACTCAGTGCTTTTGTGCATTGATTGGTATTTTCTCCTATTGTAAAACCTCCAAATGATATCTCCATGTATAATTCCAATGTTTGCCCCCCACCTCCTCTTACTTTTTCTTCCTATTTATTGAGGAAGGGGAAGAAAGGGGAGAGGAAGAGGGAGTGGAAATGGGCAAGGGAGTTGGAGAGGGAGAGGGGAGAGAGAGGGAAGGAGAAGGGGGAGGAAGAGGAGGTGGAAGGAGGGGGAGGGGGAGAAAGAGAGGGAGAGAGACTTCTTGCTCCACTTAGTTATGCATTCATTGATGGATTCTTGTATGTACCCTCACCAGGGATTGAACCCCCAGCCTTGGCCCGTTGAGTAGAACCAGGACCTCCCTTTCCCTTTTCTGGAGCCCCTTGTATTTCCAGGAGCTGGTGAAAGAAAATATGGGGAACTTTGGACTATGCACAGGAGGACTGTTTTGGTGATTTTTACCTATTTAATGTTACTCTGTTATCAAAATCCACAATATATGCTGTGTTGGTGCTCACATCAGTAAGAGTAATCTTTAGTTTATTAAATTTTATTTTTAAAAAATTTACCTTTATTATCGAAAGTATTGGAGATGTTCCCCTCTTTCTCCCATTGACTCTCTCTACCCTGCTCCCGCCCCCTCCCGAGGCTTTCATGGCGGTATTGTTCATGTCCATGGGAGATACACACACACACACACACACATATATACATATATATATATATATATATATATATATATATTCATATACATGCTCCTCACCCCCCCCAAAATATATCAGTCTGTTGCATACTTCTGGTTCTATTAGTTTAATAAATTTTAAAGAATACTTTAACCTGTCAATGATTTTATGCAAACTATTCAGATTTACATTTCAATGTTATTCATTATTATTGCAAATGGATCTACTAGTTATTAAGCACTATGGGATCTCTTAAGTTTAAGAGATTTGGCCTTGTAAGTTTTACAGGTGTTGTGAGAGAGATTTTTAAACACCTTAGAACCCCATAATAAAAGAAATCATTAGTTCTACTGGATACGTAGTTCTGCCTAGTAGTCACAGTATCATCACAGGAGAGAAAATTCATTTTCTGAAAGAAGGAGGGGGACACTTTCAAAATTCATTGAACACAACTTTAGCTACACAGTCATTCAGCTAATGCGTTTCCTTTTCTGGGCAGAAGAAAAATGAAGATTCACAAGAAGCAGAATCCTAAACTCATTTCTCTTCCTACTTTGTGGACGTCTGGAAAGTTAAAAATTCTCTCCTTTTCCATATGTTTGTTTATTTGGCAAAATTTTCAAATGCAATTCATTTTCATTTGGTGCTGAGAAGATTTGGGCATCTTAAAGTTCCCAAGATTCAGGAAGAGAGAAGAAAGGTCTTTGAATTTATCGGGTGATATTGGTTAATAAAATCATATAGGTCTCAGGTCTACAATTCTATATTGTAATGTCTGTTCACCGCCCAAGTCAAGTCTCCTTCTTAACCCTCATTTATCCGCCCTTAACCCTCATCTACTTCTCTCCACACCCTTTTTCTTTGGCAATCGCCATCCTGTGGTCTGGGACTATGACTTTCTGTTTGTTTGTTTTTCCTCAATCCCTTATTACCATGTTTGGGAGAGATACTTGGTGGAATCTTTGTTTCTTTCCCTCACCAGATACCAAGTATCTCAAGGTTCCCTGTTCTGTCACATTTGGAAGTACCTTTCCCAAGTCCAGTCCCGAGCCCTTTGTAGTATGATTAGGTGGTAGCGCTGTCAAAGGGATAGTGCCTCTTGGATGAGAAAATTTGTCACATCTCTTAATATATCTCCCTTTACTTTATTCTGTAAAAATAAGCCCTATGTACATTTCCAGTCTTAAAAAACAAACCTGTTAATTTAACCTAGACCAGTTGGTTACAGATGACCTGACAAAGATGCATTGTCTAATTTCAGACACAGTGTTGGCTGTCAGATACCCTCCCTATTCTAGATAACCATCTTTCTATTCCATAGTCTTTAGAAACTAGGGAAGGAAGGCAAAGTTTGTTTAGTGCTTTACAGAAAACCTCTCCTGTATCATCGCTGTTGTTTTTAAAGTGTATAATTCAAATTTTCTTTTTGAATCTAAAAAAGAAACCTTCCAAAAATGTTTAAAATTCGTTTTTATACACTAGAATTATCTTCCCTCTCAGTCCCCAGTACAGTTTCCATTTCTAACTAGCTCGAACTCCAGTAGTTGTTTATAAGCTCTCTTTGGGCTTTATCTTTTTTATAGTTCCTGTTATAACGCTTTAGACATAATAGACAGTTCAATATTATTCCAACAACTAATTTCCTTGACCATATAAACGACTTTTTTTCATTTGGTTTTATAGATGAAAATACACCTGTACTCTGACTTATATAAGTATTGATTTGTATTTTTATATTTTATACTTTATTGGATATCACTTGCTTTAGTATCTCTGAGCTATATGCCTGAAAATATAAGCTTTACTAAAAATAGGGTTATGAGAGCCTAATTTCCCAAGGAAAATATTACAATTAAATGTTACATTTAAAATATTATAATTAAAGTTTCTACTAGAAATGTCCTCTTACATATATAAAAATGGAAAGTTAGACTGGGGTTAATTGAGGAATGTTTACTAAAATAGTCAAAGGTTGGTTACAACCATGATTACCTTAACATTATTGTTTGGATCCAATTAGATGAAAAATACAATAGGATTTTTTGAAGGTCATATGAAGACAAAGGGTCAGAGTGCAACTTGAGGAATATCACACTCATTTTTCCTAAAGGCTTTGCATTAAATCAAGAGAAAAGACTTGTCCTTACACTGGATCATATTGCATAGTGAGGGAATCAGAAAAATCACTGACAATAAAAAAGTAATTAACTCTATACAGTATTATTATTATTTTTTAAACCTATAATTGCATAAACACACTCTAACTGTTTGCCAAAGCCCAAGGAGGTGGAGGTTAAACCTATTTCTGAATCCTGCTGCTGATTTGGCTGTCTGAGGTAAGTGGCTATGATCAAAAAACAGCCAGAGGAAAGAATAGTAAGAATTCTTGGAAAGGAAACTCCTAGCCTTAATCCAACAGGTATTGTTAAAAAATAGGGCATGTTATATGTTTATTAGGCTGATGCTAGTGGTAGTGCTATACTTTTTAGATGCTACAGCACACTGCTAACTACGTTAATTACAATTCTCCATTTCCCATTCTTCATAGGATTTGTGCCTAAGTTGTTAAAAAGATAAAGATTGGCCAATATCTTCTCTAGCTCCTTGTACTGTCAGGGCTGGAGTTGGGTGTGAGTGCTGATTATACCGTTTTCCAATATAAAAGCCAAGTGACCTGAATGACAGAACGACGAACGATCAGTCACTAGGACGTGGAGGCCAACTTCTTGCAGACCCTCCCCATGGCCAGACTGGCCCCCGATTGGCCCCTCCACCCCGATCAGCGGTGGGGATAGCTGGCCAGCTGCCCATGCCTCCTCCGTCCAGCCAGCCCTGCCCAGGCTGGCTGGACCCCACCCATGCACGAATTCATGCACTGGGCTTCTAGACTATAATAATGCAAGTGTAGTATGCTAATTAGAGCAGACATCCTTCCAGACATCCTTCTGGACAACCTTCCAGACAAAGCCAGGGCTGCGAGGGATGCCTGGGTCCTGGGTGCCAGAGGGAAGCCAGTGCCAGCATCCTGGGGAAGGAAGGCCTACTCTTGCGTGAATTTCGTGCATTGGGCCTCTAGTATATATATAAAAGGCTAAGTGAACAATGGTCCATCCATCCAACTGTCTGGTACATGCATATGACGCTCATTGGCAATTTAAAAATAAACGTTGACTCATACATGTGTGATACACATAAAACTCTCACTGCTGCTAGTCGCACACTTGTAGATTGTGAATTTGGTTGTTTTTGTTGACATTCTGAAGTTGAAAGAAAGTGACATCATCAACAGAATATGTCTGAAGACCAATTATTGACACAAGGAACCTCTGCAGCCAAAAGAAGCTGGCGTCATCGACAGAATGTATCTGAAGAGCAACTATTGGCACAATCGTTGAGTGATGATTTTTATCGATTCAATGGATGATGCCGAAAAGGAAATTATTTTCATCGAATTTCTTAATAGTATTACTCCTTTGGAAATGCAGTGTCATAAATTAAGATTGAAATTATGCTACTCAGAGATATTAATAGTAAATGGGATCTTTGCAATGGTACTAGATTTATTATCAAAAGATTGCCACCTAATGTAATCGAAGCTGAGGTATTAACAGGATCTGTGGAAGGAGAGGTTGTTCTGATCCCAAGAATTGATTTGTTCCCGTCTGACACTGGCCTCCCATTTAAATTAATTCGAAGACAGTTTCCCATGCTGCCAGCATTTGTGATGACTATTAATAAATCACAGGACAAACTCTAGACAGAGTAGGAATATTCCTACCTGAGCCCATTTTCAGACATGGTCAGTTATATGTTGCCTTCTCTTGAGTGTGAAGAGCATGTGACGTTACAGTTAAAGTTATAAATAATTCATCACAAAGTAAATGAGTCAAGCTCTCTGAAAGCGTTTTTTACTCTTAATGTGGTATACAGGGAGATATTAGAATAAGTTTAATCAGTTTATCAGTCATTGCTTTTATCAATGTTTATGTGTCATGCTTTTGTTGTTTTTACATAATGTCTTTGTTGTTGTTAAAGCATGTTGTTATTGTTTATTTATTGGTTAACTAGTGGCTTGGTGCACAGGTTCATGCACATTGAAAGGAAACTAATTAGAAGAAATGTAAATGGACTAAATGCCACAATCAAAAGACATAGTATAACTGAGTGGGTAAGAAAACATGACCCAAATATCTTCTGTCTACAGGAAACCCACCTCAGAAAAAAAGATGCACACAGACTGATGGTGAAAGGCTGGAAAAGGTTTTTCAGGCAGATTAAAAAAAAAAAAAAGCTGAAGTAGCAATATTTATATCAAATTAGATCTCAAAGTGAAGGACATAAAAAGAGATAAGGAAGGCCGCTTCATAATATTAAAGGGAGCAATCCAACAAAAAGAAATAACTCTGGTAAACATATACACACCCAATACAGGAGTACCCAAATACATAAAAAAACTTCTGGAGGATATCAAGGGAGGGGTTAACACCAATACAATGGTAGTAGGAGACTTTAATACCTCACTATCACCATTGGACAAATCCTCTAAACAAAAAATCAGCAAAGAAACATCAATCCTAAATGACTCACTAGACCAGATGGAATTAATTGACATCTTCAGAACATTTCATCCTAAAGCCACAGAATATATATTCTTCTCAAGTGCACATGAGTCATTTTCAAATATAGACCATATATTGGGTCACAGCCAAAGTCTCTTAAAATTCAAGAAGATAGAAATTATATTAAGCATCTTCTCAGATCACAATAGCATAAAACTGAAAATCAACTACAATAAATCCAATCCAAAAAAGTCAAACACATGGAGACTAAATAGCATGCTATTAAACAATGACTGGGTTACCAGAGAGATTAAAGAAGAAATAAAAAACATCATGGCAACAAACAACAATGAAAACACAACAATTGAAAATCTATGGGACACAGTGAAAGCTGTCTTGAGAGGGAAGTTCATAGTTCTACAAGCCTATTGCAAAAAAACAAGAAACAATAGTAATAAATTATCTAACCCTACAACTCAAAGAGTTAGAAATAGAGTAACAAGAAAAGCCCAGTGTAAGCAGAAGGAAGGAAATAATAAAGATCAGAGTGGAGATAAATGACATAGAGACAAAAAAACAATACAACAGATCAACAAAAACAAGAGTTGCTTTTTTGAAAGGATAAACAAGATTGATGAAACTTTAGCCAGGCTCACCAAGGAGCAAAGAGAGAGGACTCAAATAAATAAAACCAGAAATGAAAGAGAAGAAATAACAACAGACCCCACCGAAATACAAAGGATTATTAAAAAATACTATGAATACTATGAACAACTCTATTCCAACACACAGGAAAACCTGAAGGAAATAGACATATTCCTAGAAAAATACAACCTTCCAAAACACAATCAGGAAGCATCTAGGCCAATAACTATGGAAGAAATTGAAGCAGTCATCAAAAAGCTTCCAGCAAACAAAAGCTCAGGGCCAGACAACTTCACAGGAGAGTTTTACCAAACATTCAAGGGAGAACTAAAACCTATCCTCCTCAGACTATTCCAAAAAATTCAAGAGGAAGGAACACGTCCCAGCTCATTCTATGAAGCCAGCATCATCCTAATACCAAAACCAGATAAAGACAACACAATGAAAGAGAATTACAGACCAATATCCCCCAAGATCATAGATGCCAAAATACTCAACAAAATTCTAGCAAATTGGATCCAGCAGTACATGAGAAAGATTGTACACCATGACCAAGTAAGATGTATCCCTGGGATGCAAGGATGGTACAATATTCACAAAGCAATAAATGTGATACATCACATAAACAAATTGAGAGATAAAAACCACATAGTCATATCAATTGATGCAGAAAAAGCATTTGACAAAATCCAACACCCATTTTTTAATAAAAACTCTCAACAAGGTGGGAACAGAAGGATCATAATTCAACATAATAAAAGCCATATATGATGAACCCAGAGCTAACATCATATTCAATGGGCAAAAACTAAAACCATTTCCCCTAAGAACAGGAACAAGACAGGGATGCCCATTCTCTCCACTCCTGTTTGACATAGTACTGGAAGTATTAGCCATTGTGATTAGACAAGAAGAAGAAATAAAAGGCATCCAAATTGGAAAAGAAGAAGTAAAACTCTCCTTATTCACAGATGACATGATATTGTACATAAACAACCCGAAAGACTCCATACAAAAACTATTAGACTTAATAAATGAACTTGGCAATGTAGCAAGATACAAAATTAATGCCAAGAAATCTATGGCATTTCTATACACCAACATTGAACTTACAGAAAGAGAGACTAAAAAAGCAATTCCACTTACCATCGCACCAAAAAAATTAAGATACCTAGGAATAAATACCTAAGGAGGTAAAAGACATATACGTGGAAAACTACAGGACACTGAGAAAAAGAGATAGAGGAAGACATAAACAGATGAAAGAACATACCAAATTCATGGATTGGTAGAATCAACATCATTAAAATGTCCATACTACCCAAAGAAATCTATAGATTCAATGCACTCCCCATTAAAATACCAATGGCATATTTCACAGACCTAGAAAGAACTCTCCAAAATTTCATCTGGGATTTAAAAAAAAAAGACCCCAAATTGCCACAGCAATCCTGAGGAAGAAAAACAAAGTAGGTGGGATATCAATACCATATGTCAAGCTATATTACAAAGCCACTGTTCTCAAAACAGCCTGGTACTGGCACAAAAACAGACATATAGACCAATGAAATAGAATAGAGAACCCAGATGTCGACTCAAACCACTGTGCTCAATTAATATTTGACAAAGCAGTTATGAATATACAATGGAGTCAAGACAGTCTCTTCAATAAATGGTGTTTGGAAAATTGGACAGCTATATGCAAAAAATGAAACTAGACCACCGACTTACACCATACACAAAAATAAACTTAAAATGGATACAGAACTTAAACATAATGTGGGAAACCATAAAAATACTAGAGGAATCCATAGGCAGAGAAATCTCAGACATATGTCAAAGCAATTTCTTCACCAATACTGCTCTTAGGGCAATGGAAACTAAAGAGAAAAAAAACACACAAATGGGATTACATCAAAATAAAGGCTTTGCACAGCAAAAGAAACCATCAACAAAACAAGAAAGCTCACTTGCAAATGTTATCACTGATAAAGGTTTAATCTTCAACATTTACAGGGAACTCATACAACTTAATAAAAGAAAGATAAATGATCCAATAAAGAAATGGGCAATGGATCTAAATAGAAACTGTTTGAAAGAAGGCAGAAGAAAGGCCAAGAAACATATGAACACATGCTCAAAGTCACTAATTATCCAAGAGATGCAAATCAAAATGACACTGCGGTACCATCTCACATCTGTCAGAATGGCAATCATCAATAAATCAACAAATGACAAGTGTGGCGAGGATGTGGAGAAAAAGGAACCCTTATGCACTGCTGGTGGGAATGCAGACTGATGCAGCCACTGTGGAGAACAGTATGGAGTTTCCTCAAAAGACTAAAAATGGAGATCCCATTTAACCCAGTGATTCCACTTCTAGGAATATATCCCAAGAATTTAGAAACACCAATTAGAAAGATTATATGTACCCTTATGTTCATAGCAGCACAATTCACCATAGCAAAGATTTGGAAACAGTGTAAATGCCCATCAGCAGATGAGTGGATTAGAAAACTGTAGTACATCTATACAATGGAATACTATGCTGCTAGAAAACGGGATTCCTACCATTTGCAGCAGCATGGATGGAATTGGAGAGCATTATGCTAAATGAAATAAGCCAGGCAATGAAAAAGAAATACCACATGATCTCATTCATTTATGGAAAAAAAAGAACATTATAACCTGATGAACAAAAAGATAGAGACAGAGGCAATAAAGCATTGAACAGGCTGTCAAATTAGAGTGGGAGGGCCAGGGAGTGTTGGAGAGGGGAGAGGAAGAGATCAATTAAAGGACTTGTATGCACGCATATAAGCACAACCAATGGACACAAGATACTGTAGGGTTGGGGGGGGGTGGTATAAGGCCACACGACAGGGGTTAGAGAGGCTGGGGGAAGGTCAATGGGGGAAAAAAGGAGATATATGTAGTACTATATGTAATACTTTGAACAATAAATTAAAATTTTTAAAAAAAGAATAAAAACACTGTCAGAGTGCTTGACTAATTTCCCTTGTAATGGAGTATTTAGAACTCTCACATGCTCTTCAGACTCAAAAAAAAGCAACATATAACTGATAATGTTTGAAAACGGGTTCAGGTAAGAATATTCCTACTCTGTCTAGAGTTTGTCCTGTGATTTATTAATAGTCATCACAAATGCTGGCAGCATGGGAAACTGTCTTCAAATTAATTCAAATGGGAGGCCAGTGTCAGACGGGAACAAATCAATTCTTGGGATCAGAACAACCTCTCCTTCCACAGATCCTGTTAATACCTCGGGTTCAATTACGTTAGGCGGCAATCTTTTGATACCAAATCTAGTATCATTACAAAGACCCCATATACTACTAATATTTCTGAGTAGCATGATGATTGCACCTACTTTCAATTTTAATTTATGACATAGCATTTCCTAAAGAGTTATACTGTTAATAAATTTTATGGAAAAATTTTCCTTTTGGCATCCTTCATTGAATCAATGGAATCATCACTCAAATGGTATGTTGTGTCAATAGTTGCTCTTCAGATACATTGTGTCGATGCTGCTGGTTTCTTTTGGCTTCAGAGATATGTTGTGCCAATAGTTGGTCTTCAGAAATATTCTGTTGATGATGTTGTTTTCTTTCAGCTTCAGAATGTGAATATAAAACAACCAAATTCATGACTGACACATGTGCAATTGGCGCCAGTGAGAGCTTTATATGCATTACACATGTGAAAGTCAATGTTTATTTTTAAATTGCCAGTTCGTGTCATATGAACAGGGGATCAATCGGTCCGTTGGATGGTAGGATGGACAGACGGTCAGTCATTTAGTCTTTTATATATATAGATTTTTATATATTACATATGTATATATATATATATATATATGTATATATATATATATATATATTACTAATTTTATTTAATCTCTGATACTTCTATTATAAAGAAAGGGTGAATAATGATATTAAAATATTTATTCTAATTAATTTCCTTTCGGTGTACACAAATCTGTGCACCCCACTAGAGATTTAATAAATATAATACTTGCTGGATCCCCTACTTGGAGAGTGGTAGAGGTAAGTAATTTTTAAAGTCTCTGTCCTTAGCCACGACCAGGTGGCTCAGTTGGTTGGAGCATCATCCTGTACACCAAAAAGATTTCTGGTTCAATTCCCCATCAGGACACCTACCTAGGATTCAAGTTAAATCTCTGCTCAGGGTGCATATGGGGTAGGGAATTTCTCTCTACTAGTAAAATCAATAAACATATCTTCAGGTGAGGATAAAAAAAGAATAAAACGTCCCTGTCCTTAGAGAACTTTCAATCTAAAATGGAAATTAAACAGATATCTTCACATAAAGATCACAAGGCATAAGGAAGTGAGACTTATATATTTAAAAGTACTCCAAATTAAGAATGGCATCACTTTGGCTTCAGAATGTCCTGAAAGGAGAGATTTGAGCTGAGCCTAGAAGGATAGTGTGTCTGTAAGTGATGCAAGGACGACTATGGTTCCAGCAAAGGGGTCCTGTGCAGACCTGGGCATATGAGAGCTCTGTAGCACATGATGCTTTAATTTAGGCCAAGGAGTAGGGATGTCAAACAACTGGCAATTTACTCTACCCAAGTTGGATTTTCCAAGACCAACTTGAATTTTATGACATTTTACCCTTTTCAGTTAAGGTGATTTGTTAAGTGTGACTTAATATTTAAAGTCTTACATGGCTATATAAATAGATTTACATAACTTTATTTTTTCAGATTATGTCCAGATTTAGTATTTGGGAAATACAATAATTTATTCAGTCCTAAAATATTTGCTAAATATCTTGTGCCAAATGCAGGACTGGATATTTCTTAGGAGCTGAACAATTTTTTATTAGGTCCTTATTATGTGTCAGGCTCTGTTCTAAGACCTTAGGGCTGTGGTCGGCGAATTGCAGCTCACGAGCCACATGAGGCTCTTTGGCCCTTGAGTGTGGCTCTTCCACAAAATACCACGGCCTGGGCGAGTTTATTTTGAAGAAGTGGCATTAGAAGAAGTTTAAGATTTAAAAAGTTGGCTCTCAAAAGAAATTTCAATCATTGTACTATTGATATTTGGCTCTGTTGACTAATGAGTTTGCCGACCACTGCACTCAGGTTTGTCACTGAACAAAAAGAAAAATCTGTACCCTCACAAAGCTTCTATTCTAGTGATTTGTTAGTTTCCTAGGTACGCCACAGAGTTAATGTCTCAAGCAACAGAAATTTATTTTCTCATGGACCTGGAGGTTGGAAATCTGAGATGAAGCAGTCAGCAGAACTGGTTCCTTGTTAGGGCTGTAAGGGAGGATCAGCTCCAGACTTCTGTCTTTGGCTTGTAGCTGGTGGTCTCACATTGTCTCCTTTCTAGTCTAGTCTGTGTTCCAGTTTCCTCTTCTGACAAGACTCACCCTAGTCCTCACTTTAAATTACTTTGGTAAAGACCCTATCTCCAAATATGGGTCATATTCTGAGGTTACTGGAGGTTATGCGTTGCAAGGAAGCATCATTCAGCCAATAACAGGTGAGCATGAACGACAGAGCAGTGAATAAAGTCTAGAACGTGGGTGGTCCTGGTTGCAGTGGGCCAGGCACTGTGCCAGACATGCTCATGTACATCATTGCATTTAATGCCCACAGTGAGGAAACTGAGGACAGAACACATTAGTTTCTAGGGAGGTTTGCTTTGGTGATTCTGTGTTTAATGTTTTTATTGGGTGGAAACCTCAGAAATTGAAATGTGTAGGGCATATATTTATGTTTAATGCAGGTTTATTAATTTCTGGATGTTAATATAGAGAGTGGAAGGTTTTTGGTATTTTGTTTTATCACATTAGGTTCTAAGAATAAAGGCCAAAGATAGGAGTTATCTTTTAATAACTAAGTATCTTTTGTCCTCTGTAGATAGTCCAATACATTCTAATATGTCATAACATATATAATACATTACTATAAGTAACTCTAATTATTTACACATAACTATAATTATTAATAATACACATTTAGGAACAGAGAGAGAGAATCCAAGATGGCGGCATAGGTAAACACACTGCTGCCTCGCACCAGGATTTCAAAACTACAACTAAAAGACAGAATGGACAGCATCCAGAACCACAGGAAATCTGGCTGAGTGGAAATTCTACAACTAGAAGGAAAGAGAGGGGCTCACGGAGACGCAAAGGAGCTGCAAAAAGCTGAGGTACGGAGACACACACGTGGAGAGAGTGGGTGCCATAGTACGTGGCTGGCTTTCTCTGGCAGAAGAGAGATGGAGAGTCCTAACTGCATTGGACCCCTTATCCTATGGCACTGAATCCCAGGTCCAGGTGAGACTCATACATG
>PVJN01056071.1:0-12886 GCA_004026805.1 Lasiurus borealis | reverse complement strand
ATAAGAATAGGTATACAAAATGGGCATTTTATATGCCATGCGAAGGGCGGGGGAGGGGGTATGCAAAGGGCTGGGAATTTGCCAAGGCCCGACACCTCTGGTTTCCGCAACAAAGCTGTTAATCTTTGCCAAATTTCCAGCTTAGCTCCCAGGTCCCACATGCAACTCCTACTTAGGTTGGACTGTGTTTTTTTTTTTTTTGAAAAAATCAGAACAAAACAATCACAGTTAACATTTCTTACCATTGTCGCTGGTCCCAACATTCTATATCTGCCCCCAGCAGTTGAATATAATCTTGGTTTTATGTTTTTGAGTCCCAGCATTTCCTCGTGTGGCCTGCGGGCCTATCTTTCCAAGCCTCCGCCATCTCATCTGTAGAATGGATATGGTATTCGCCTGACAGTACCTGGGAGAAACTCAAGTGGCAGGGCCTGGCACATTGAGCATTATTATTTTTACCGTCGAGTTGTGAGGATTCGATGAAATAATGCAAGACATCTCATTAGCACAGAGTCTGGCACCACTTTGACCTTCAGTTAACGTTGGCTCTGAGATGATGATCATTCCCAAATAGACAGCGAAAGGTGGGCCGCTGCAGGAGCTCTGTTGCCTTCTTTGAAAGTGAAGGCCCAGCAGTGGTTAGCGATGATGCTCTAGAGAAAACCTCCTGGGGAGGAAATAGTTAACATACCTGTCTGGTGGGAACCGCAGGTAGCCAAACCCTTTCCCTTACCTCCGGGTTACTGCTGAGCCTGTGGTTGGGCTTGCTCACTCATCCACACCGAAGGATCTCATTCCAGCCTGGGCCCTGGGGTTTGGAAGGAACAATTGCCTTGAACAATAGCCAGAAAACAAGTTCCACCAGTCTGGGCTTTTGCAACTGAATACAGCTGTCTGGCAGGGGGCACGGACAGCCAGCGGTGTAAGTGGCCTCTGCTGGGATCCTGGAGCAACCTGGAAAAGTGAGCAGGTAAGGCCCGGACACAGCCCCTGGCATGGCTCTGCAGTGCCTTTGGTTACCAGAAAAGAGGCAGAAAGGGGACGGGGCGGCCCAGACTGCTTCTGAGGACGCTAGGGCCTCCTGGAAGCAGATAGAGTCTTTGGAGCAGGAGAGTGGGGGGTCGGGAGGGGGGAGTGGTCTGCTTTGTGAAGACTGCTTATCAGAACCATAGTTACAGTACCACATCTCTGCTGACCTGTTGTGGCTCATCGGACTTTTTTACAACATCGTTTAGCAGTCTTCCCCTTGAATAAACAACAGTATCTGGCAGGGAGTCCATCTGAAAAGTGTAATGACCCTCCAGAACCTTCACTAACTCCTGTTCCCAGGGTCCCAATCTCTTGCTAAAAGCCAGGAATCCTCGAGGCTGGGCGTGTAAATCCTAGTGGAAAAATCCGTTTAATCATCCTTCTAACCCTGGGGTTCTGTTTTGCCTTTTCGCTTCACGGGAGATGAAATTATCAATGTAATACCACACTCGCTCAAGACCATCACAGATTCCTGCTGCATCCACCTACTCCCAGAAGAGTTTGAGGTTAAAAAACGGTGGTGCTTTAGGGGGCCTGGCCAAAGCCCGTTTCCCTGCTCAGTTCTGTGGAATGCTGGCTCCCGCAGCAGTGAGGAAAACAGTGTGGTGTGGGAAGCCGGAATAATTTATGGCTCTTTCACCTGTGCTTCCGCGGCAGATAGCTTGTGTTTGAGCTCTTCCCGTTGTGCTGTAAGCCCTCTGAGTGGCATTTGAATTCCTGACACAGTGATGTCAGCATCCCTTGGAAGACTCTGAAACTGGTTCTCCTGGTTTTATGGGCCTTTCCATTTTTGGATGGATTTCCTGGTCACTTTTTTTTTTCTCTTCTCGTCTATATTTCTCCAAGAGGAGTAGACAAAGAATCGAGGCCTTGAGAGAGCCTTGCTTCTAGTTAAAATGTTGTCTTGGGCCCTAGCCGGTTTGGCTTAGTGGATAGAGCGTCGACCTGCAGACTGAAGGGTCCCAGGTTGGATTCCAGTCAGGGCACATGCCCAGGTTGTGGGCTCCATCCCCAGTAGGGGGTGTATAGGAGGCAATGGATCAATGATTCTCATCATTGATGTTTTAATCTATCTCCTTCCTCTCTGAAATCAATAAAATCTATTTGAATAATAAAAGATTGAAAATGTTGGCTTGGCCACCCTAGCTGGTTGGCTCAGTGATTTAAGCATTGGTCCTTGGACAAAAGGGTTTCGGATTTGATTCCAGTCAAGGGCAGGTACCTTGGTTGCTGGCTTGATCCCTGCATTCAAGGCCCCTGCCTCTGGATCCAAAAATACTGAGTTTCGGAGTCTTGAGGAAAAATAGCAAACATTTGATGGAATTCCTTCTTCCCACCATTGGCTAAAAGAAGGCGAATGCCATTTTCAGATCTGATTGCTTATAACTCCATATGTGCCATTGTCTGCTGACCAATGGAGGACACTTCACAGAGTAAAGAAAAAGGCCCATGACTGCGATCTGCCAGGGAAATGATGCTCTTGAACAATAGCCAGTGTTGATGATTGTGAGGAATCAGTGGATACATCTTCTTGCCGTTTCTCCAGATATCTCAGCCAACGAATTTGTAGGGCATACCCATGACATGCTGTCGTAAAGTTAAAAAAAAAAAAAAAAAAAAGGAAGAAGAAGACAGGGAGAGTGATGTATGTCCCACAGCCCTTTCAGTCTCCTCGGATAGATCCTGATCTGGCAGAGGCCCTGGGCTCTTCTGCTTGTTTCTCAAGGCTGTGGAGCACAAGGCTTTTTCCACTAAGGTCTTTGGAGTAGCCTTGGAAGTCTTACAGTGTAGAGCAAAGGTGAGCCAGAGTGAGGGAAAGTGAAGGGAGGAAATGCTTTCTTGGGTTCATCCATTCTTCTGGTCATTCATGTAAAAGTCATCCATTTAGAAAGTGAAAGGTCCTTTCACATCTTACCACACATCTGAGGAATGCTTGGTGCCCAAAAAGAGCTTCTTAGGGTTAATCAGGTTTTACTATACGGTTTATTGAAGCTTTAATTTTTAAACTGGTGCTCTTTTACAAATAATCACCTGTAAATCCAGTGGTTTTGCATAAGTTAAGAGGATGGCCACTTATCTGATTACTCATTCAGACTGAACAAAATGAATTTAAACAATTAGTATTGTGTGTAAACTTGGATCGTTCTCTTCAATAATTCAGGCTGTGTTCACAAATTTAACTAACCTGGTTTCCTCTGATTCTTCCTATGTCTGACAGGCCCATAAGCAAAATCTTTCTTAGCACTTAGCCAACTCTTAAAATCCATTTAGTCACAAATGTCATAAATTACCTCAAACACTCCCATTCTTTTTACATCTGAATGCAATTTCCAAATGCTTTATCTTAAAGATCTCATCAGAAACCAGTACTTATTTAAAATTGATATCACAAGACTATTTTTCAAATTTCCTAGTATGTCTTATACCCCTTTAAATATTATAAACTAATGGCCTGGTGCACAAAATTTGTGCATGGGGGTGGGGGAGTGGGGGTCTCCCAAGCTGGCCTGTGCCCTATCACAGTGCAGGAGCCCTGAGATCCATCACCCCAAAGAGGTAGACCCCACCCACCCATCTAGGACTCCTCGATGGATTGTTCCAAAGAGGTAGGCCAGTGCCAGGGGTCCCGCCTCCACACTGTGTGGAGCCAAGGGACCCCCAAGCCTCACTGCACAGAGGCTTCTGCCGGGCCTTAGGCCTCCTGGTGATAGGTTGTGATGGCGTGATGCAAGTCCCCTCCCACCCGTGTCTGCTGCACACACAGCCTACTGATCAGTCATTACATGTGAGGGCATCCCAACCATTTGCATATTGCCCTTTTATTAATATAGGTATTAATACAGAGATTATCCCCATGACCAGAAAACTTTCATCCTAAAGTCAAGTATCAATATTCTCATTTATTTCATCATCCTTTTAAACCTTTCCAGCATTTAACATCATTTCTCCCAACTAAGTAGTAGGTTTATCCTCTCAGGTGGGTCCAGGACTAGCCTGTGGTTTTTGCTCCATCAAATTGCAGACCATGAGGCAGGAACAGCCAACTTGTATTCCATAATGACCGTTCAAAAGCCATACCTGGAAACACAGCCCTTCTTTCTGCTGTGTCATAGGTGACCCTCTGGCCTCGGGGCTAGAGGCTCATTTCGCCACACAGTAAACACACATCCTCTCGGTTTCTTTCAAGTTTCAGTTGTAATCAGTTTTTGTAGCCTCTTTCAACATTTATCACCCGACGTGGGTCAGTGGACTTTTGTTTCCCATCCCGGGTTGCACCTAATTTCCCTTGCCACTTGACTGGATTCCACTAATGTCCTCGCTGCATGAATGGGTTCCGCATGCCTTCCTGTCTGACTCTTGGCCACATGTCTGGAGCCACTTTACAAACAAATTACAATTCCCCACTAGTTGGCATGGGTTTACCAAGTGGTAAAAAACTAAGCAAACCAGTTCTGAGCAAAAGAAAGGATTCGTTCCCCAGCTTGGTCTCCCAGGCGTGCTCCTGCTTTAAGTACAGCTGGACGCAGGAGCCCATGGGCGCCATTCCGCTGGACACTGCTGCCCTCTGCTCGCTGCCTTCCGGGCTGCTGAGGATGGAGTGACTGACGGCTGATGGCTCTTGGCTTCCGTTGCACTTTTTCCAGAGCTGTGTTTCCATTCTTCTCAGCATCTCCTGTGTGGTCATATAAGGGTGGGCAGTACTATTTTAGATGCCATTAAAGAGATCATCCCAGGACTTCAAGGCAGTAAGGGGTACATGTACAACGTGGATCTCTACGAGGGGCACAGAGGAGCCAGCATGCCCACGTTCCCTGGTTAAGGCAGCATCATCACCACAGAGTGTCTCGAGGAGCTAGTTTTCCTTAGAAAACATCTTGGGGCTCACTGACCTACCCTTGGTGGCTCGTGACCACTTATACCCTGAATTTGGGGCGGAAAGACAAGTTGAAACTAAGAGGTTTATATCTAGACAGACTTCGCAGTGTCCCAACGACCCAGAAGTGAAGGAGGCGTGGCTGGCTTTCCGAGGGTGGGCACGGCTCTGGTTTCTGACATGCGGGCAGCTCGGTGGACACTAAGGCCGCTCTGCCCAGCCTGGGCTTCCCTGGGTGTCACTGCCGCTTCATCGCATCACCGCTTGCCCCACTCCCACTCTTCCGTGGGGCAGATCACTGACATCTACCTTTCAGGCAACTCAGTTACAAGGATCTCTCCATAAACTCAGGACAAGCTTCATGATGCACTGGTCCTAAGGGGGAAGAGTCAGGTGTATGATCAGTGCCCTGGGCCCCACTAGAATAATATACTGGTGTTGAAAGGCCACAGAGGAAGAGCGGGTACAATTTCAAAGCCAAAAATCTGGGGTTGGGCTCATGGGCACCTGGTGCTAACTTCCCATCTGCATCAGCCACACACCTTTCCCATCAGTCCTTCTTCTTCATCAGAGGATAGGGATTTCTGCTGCATTAGATTCCTAATTGCAGAGCCAATGCAATGAAA
This sequence comes from Lasiurus borealis, assembly GCA_004026805.1. Taxonomy (NCBI): domain Eukaryota; kingdom Metazoa; phylum Chordata; class Mammalia; order Chiroptera; family Vespertilionidae; genus Lasiurus; species Lasiurus borealis. The sequence goes on along the minus strand of PVJN01056071.1, from coordinate 7,357 downwards.
GACTTTTGGGGTTTTTATTTAATTGTGAGAGCAGATTTGAGTTCTTTTCCATATATTACGTCATGCTTTCCCGAGCCTAGGTGATATATCATACGCGTGTCACCCCTAAGGAAACTGAGGCCCAGAGTTGTGATTTGTAAAAGAATGAAGTGATGAGGGACCTGGGCCCTGAATCCAGTGCTGGTGGGGAGTTTGCATCAGAACGTGCCCCATCTGTCCTATGCACACGAGTCAGTCAAGAGGCATTTAATAAGCACCTACTATGTGCCTGGAGATGGAAGAGAGATGACTCACAAGGTGAGGTTGACCTCACTGCAGTGTCACCCTGAAGATGCTGGCAGGGGAAGAGGAGGGCTGGGGTCAGGTAGCGTTTCACCCCCAGCTCTGCCCTATCTTTGCAGAGCGACCTTGGACGATGATTCTCACAGCCTCTGTTTCCTCATTATGAGGCAAGGCTCCTCTGAGCATACAGGAGAGTTGGTGAGAATTCATGCAAATGTTGACTAGTTGGCACATGGCAAGTGCTCCGTGATTGGCCCTTGGTGTGAAAGGTGTGATCCAGGCTAGAAGGAGCACATGTTCTGAAATAGATAGTTCTGCATTTTAAACCCAATTCAACATTGACTGAAAAGCACTGGTTACTTATTCTTTCAGCCTTGATTTCTTCATCTGTAAGGGGGGGAGGGTAATAGGTGCCTTGCAGGAATGATATGAGGGCTGGAGAGACATATGTAATATACTCACAGTGCCCTGTGCTATGCCTGACACCTGCGTGCACTCAGCTGCCATCCCCGAGCAGCCTCTGCACAGGTTTGGAAGGTAGGGCAGGTCTTCCCATAGGGAAAAACTAGAAAATGGTGTGAGTATATAGAAATGAATTTAAATATTCAGAGAACAGGGAAGTGAGGGTGGCTTGGGGATCTGGAGAAGGTCTCAAAGGAGGATTGGGAGCCAAATGCAGGTCAGACCAAAGCAGTGGATTCACATGCGTGACGTTTGCTAAGACCCTGGAGCCTGGGACCTTCTGGACCCAGTGAGTTCATCCATCATACACAGCACCTTCTGAGCCCACAGGCTTCCTGCCTTTATCCTTCTGCTTGGACCCTCCAGGTGGCCTTTTAGAAGCCAAATAAGAGTACAGAAGGGAAAGGTGATGAAAACAGATTTTCACTAAGCCTCTGTCATCCTGTCTGCCCCTCAGAGCTTAGGGAGGCACCTTATAAGCTGCTGGAATGAACTAGAACTTCTTCTGAGTTACTGGGAGTGGTCCTCACCCACCCGGCATTCCTGAGGCAAGACACGGGTGGAGGGCTGAGTGCTGGGTACAGTGGCTAAGTCAGCACTTTGCTATCAGACAGCCCAGGGAGGAGTTGCAGGCTCAGCATGCCTGCTATATGATGTTGAGCCTGGTGCCTCACCCCGCCAGCCTTGACTTCCTTCGGGAAGTGAGGTGTACCATGTGCCCATGTGCATTGAAAATTGTATGGAATGTTGTCTGGTGTGACAGGAAAGAGGTTGGCTCTGTAGTCATAATGGCCGGATCCCAGTCCTGCTGACTAGTGATCCAACCTTTCTGAGCCTCAGTCTCTCCACCTGTACTATAGGAAAACCGTAGTGCTTGCTCTTATTTTCTCTAGATCAAGTAGAGCAGTGTTAGACACTTTTTTATAGCCCCATGAGTTTACTAGTAAATCACCTGCGATGTACCTGCCACCCTGCCACCCAAGGAGAAAATGCAGTAGGCTTGGTGGGTGGGGGGTTAGGAGGAACTGTGACAGACAGGAAAGAGGCCTTTCAGATGAGAAGGAGGCAGCGGCAAGTGTCCAGGAAGAGGGCCAACAAGTGGAAAGCCCTGAATACAAGAACCCTGTTGGCTTAGAAGCAGCAGAGCCCATGCAGCCAGAGCCAGAAAGTGGTTGAGACGCTGGTGGAGACAGGACCAAGGAGAGAGGCGCTCAGAGGGTCCTGAGGGCCAGAGTAGGGATGTGGGTTTTCAGTACCCCAGAAACCACTGGAGGATGCGAACATGATGCAGTAGGAGCTGACTTATGTTTCAGATGGCTGCCATGAGTGGAGTGTTTAGAAGTGGGTGTGGAGTTCAGCGACCTGTTGGCTGTAACCAAGGCAGAGTTGGTAGCAGCTTGAACTGTGTGGTGGCAGGTGCAACATTGCATTCTGAGACAGCAGGACCAGGCGGGGGGTGGGAGATGGCAAGGACGAAACAGAAGAATCATTGTCCAGACACTTGCCTAGGTGGGTGGAGTTCGGGGGGGTGCGGGTAGTCTCAATGGACTTGAGAGGTAGGCAATGCAGAATGCTTATCCTGGGATATGATTAGAGGTAGAGCTACCGGTAGAGCTCTCAGGCTCCTGCTGCCTTTCATTGCCTGGAATGAAAGGCCGCAGTGGAGTCCAGAGTATTGGCAGCGAGAATTCTCCTTCTTACTCTGATGCCCAAAGAGGGTGCTGCTGCTGCATCTTTCTCTGCACCGCTCTCCGCTCCAGTCTCCAAAGCCATGGCTCCTGCTCTGCCGGGAGGCCTGGGAAGTGGCCATTGGCTTTTACAATGTTCCTGAGACAAAACTGAGGATAGGAAGTGGGTAGTGTCACCTCTGTTCAGGGAAGCACCCAGCTCTTTGGGGAAAGTCTGTATCAGCCACTGGACCCAGCTGCCTGTCCAAAACAGCAAGAATGGCAGCTCCCATGAAGATGAGTCACATCAGAGGCAAAGAGCTTTGTCTGAGGCTTCGTGGCACAGGGGGCCCTGGGGATGGTGTGTGTTGGCACTGACAGCCTGAACTGGCAAAGGGAGCCCGAGGATGGTGTGCATTTGTTGGCACTGGCAGCCCGAGCAGGCGCAGGGGGAGGTTCTGATGCTCAGGATGTGTTTGTCTTGGCAGCTGGGATGACAGCAGCTCCGTCAGCAGCGGGATCAGCGACACCATAGACAACCTCAGCACTGATGACATCAACACCAGCTCCTCCATCAGCTCCTATGCCAACACACCTGCCTCTTCTCGCAAAAACCTGGATGTGCAGGTAAGGAACGGGGTCCCTGCCTCCAGGTCCCCCCAAAGGCTCTGTCAGCAGAGAGCCTTGGTCTTGTGAGCCCAGGGGGCCGTCAGGGGTGAGCAGAATCCCTAGGTCCATGAGACGGGGCCAGATCTCCTGCTCGCTGCCTGTGTGATGGTCCCCAGATGGTAGCCTCTGCCTGCAGGGGAGTAGGTCAAGCTCAGGGCACGGGAAATGGGAGTGGGGAGGCCTTGCCACTCTCACTGTGGGGGCCTTGGTAAAACCAGGTTTCCTTCCCGGACCTCAGCTTCATAATCTGTTTTTAAAATGACAGGATGCTGACTCAGTGGCCATTCTTAAACTGGAATATGTGTCCCCTCTTAGCTGTCCACGGGCATGTGTCTGATCCCTTGAGAGCAATGAGAGGGGAACAAAGATTGAAAGCTCCGGATGGGAAGACCAATACTTCCTGACCAGAGCGTGGGCACTGTCTGTGTGTAGGTCACGTCCTCCTGACGATATGGTTTATTGGGCCCACGGCACTATTTTTCTTTGAAACTGAATTCTACGTCAAATTTTATAATTTGTGTTATTTTAACACAACTTTTCTCTTGAAAAAAAAAATCAGAAGAGATTTTCTCTTTGAAACTAGGTTCTCCAATGGCAACAATCAGCAGTGTCCAGGTATCCTCCTGCTCCAGCCCAGCACCCAGGCCCCAGGCTACACAGCTGCCTCACCCTGAGACACTTGCATTTTCAACCCCGACCTTACGCTCTCAGCTGTATTCAATGCCACCTTATATTTGCTTTCCAAGGAGTTTCCCAGGGGTCCATTCACTCACCCTCATGCCACTCCATGGTCAGAGGGAGGGTTTGGGCTTACTCGGCTCATTTCACCAGTGCAAAGCCAAGTGCCCTCCTCACGCCTGGTCCCCAAGTTGAGTTTGAGCACAAGGTCTGGTCAGTCATGGCACCGGCATATGGGGGCTGTAATCTTTTCCATGATGGGTCCCCTCACCCGTGCAGCTGCTGCCTCTGGTGAACCCATGGAAGGTCCGATCCGGACAGAGTCTCGCAGAGGGACTTGGGAGGGCAGAGCTGACCTGCCCCCTCCACTCACTCCCTTCAGTGTCTGTTCACTCCCTTCCTCATCTGCTTTCTTTCTTGGCGTTTCTCACTCTGTACAGATAGGGACTGCTTTGGTATCTCTTTGCTCTCAAAAGGGTCTTTTCTTTGTGGGTGTGTCAGACTGTGGGAGTAATTCAGCCCCACAGAAATGAGTGTTCACTGCCTGATGATGTGTATTAGGTGAAGCCTCTAACTAGTTTGCCTGTGACTTCTTGAGTTTTTATTTTAGCCAGAATTTCTAATTATTGTTGGGAGAGCGAGGATGGGTTATAGTAGTTCTTAGAGGAGAAAATCTATCCCGATGAAAAAGGCATAAAGATTTGGGGGTGCTGATAAAGTTCTTTCTGTAGCTTGATTTCTGAGTTAAACTGATAAAGTTAAACTGATCAAATTTATTCAAGCGGTATACTTACTATTTCGAACATCGGTATATGAATCTTATAACTCAAAAAAGAAAACCTAAGTCACACTGCCCCAGAGCGATCATTGTTCAATCAGTAATTAGACATGTTCACAGCTCCCAGGCAGCCTGTGCCCCTCCCGCCTCCACTTGCCAAACGTCACAATGTCCCCCAGTTCTCCTTGTGGACACCAATTTTTTTCTCGACTCTTCATCCTAATCTCATAACATACGTAACATAAATAGCAACGGCTTCCACACATCCTTAGATACTAACATGGGGAATGAAGGAATTGATCCCCGGGTGTCTGCATTCAGGGAGCAGGCATGCTATGGGAGATAGTTCCAAGGACAGGGGGAGAGAGGCAGAAAGGATGGGCGTGAAGGAGGGAGAGCGGCATCGAGGATCAGTAAATCAGTAGTTTCTCTTTTATTTACCCGCCAGCTAGGAACAGGCTTGCTCCTAAGGTGGACACTAAGCAACAAAATACTGTTGGAGGAAGCCCTGGTCTTCCTTCAAAGCCAGGGTGGAATCTTCCACTGACGCAGAGTTAGCATCTGGGACCTGCCAGTGCTTTCCTCTCAGGTACACTTGAATCCAGCTCATGCCAGGCCCCTCCTCTTTACTGGCTCTTTTGTTTTCCGTGAGCTCAGGTCGCATCAGAGCAGGTTAAAAAACACATGTCCCTTGATCACAACCAGAGAGTTAATTACAAGGGACTTAAAGGGTTTACTATCCACTGGATTGTTTTTGCTATAAAATGACCTGCATCTGAAATCCTGTCTAATAAAGAGGGAATATGCTAATTGACCCTCACATCACCACAAAGATAGCAGCACCCACAGCCAATGAGGAGGGAATATGCTAATTGACTACTACACCCTCAAAGATGGCCATGCCCACAGCCACAAGATGGCAGTGCCCAGCCCCCTCTGCCTTCCAGTCGCCCAGTCTGGCCCCAGGCTTAGGCAAGCCTTGGATGGTGGCTGCCCAGCCACCCAGGGCCGCCTGAGACTCAGGTAAACAGGGCCGGTTGAGGCTTGCACTGCTGGCAGTGGCAGCAGCAGAGGTCTGATGGGGTGTCCTCTTCCCCTGATTGCCGGGTTGCCTCCCGCCCCTGAAGGTTCCAGGACAGTGAAAGGGGGAAGGCCAGGCTGAGGGACCACCCCTCTCTAGTGCATGAATTTTCATGCAGCGGAGCTCTTATATTTAAATAAAATCTAAGCTAGTAGAAATTGGAATAAAACATCAACTTGCACCAACAGTTACTAAGATTCCTATGGCAATGCTCTCTGTAAGTGGGTTTTTAGTGGCACCTCTTTGTTCCCGTCCAGGAAGCATCTCCAAATATTTGAATCCATCTAGATGAAGCCTCTCCTGTCCTCTCTGTACCACTTAGGGGAAGGGCTATTACTTCTTGCCATTAGCTGCCTACAGAGGGCAGAGGTGCCTGCTCATCCTTCCTCAGGGCTCACTCCATTTCTGACATACTAGTTCTCTGGGTTGATGGGCAGTATCGTGTCCCAGGCAAGGCGGGAAAAGTCAGGGAGAAGTAGCTCAGCGTGTTGCCTAGGTTTTCAGGTTCAAAAGCCTCTGAGGAACAGCTAAAAAACCAGACATCTAAGGAATAGGACGGTGTGGTCTGCTGGGGGAGCAGGAGGCGGGTGGGGAGGAGAGATCCTTGTAGATGGAGGCCCTGTCTAAGTGACTCTTCCCGAGGATGTTGAGCCCTGAGTGTGCGCTGGTGAGGCTCTGGTGCCCAGGTATCTGCCTCGAGCATCGCGCACTGCTTCTCAGCGCCTGGGCAGACACTCCCCCACCTAGGTGCCACAGCCTCTTGACTGACTTCCTCCGGGAGAGCTAGGCAGCCAGACCAGGTTGTGGGTCAGGGAAAAAGTGTGGACATCCTTGGACAAGCTAACCAACCTCTCCACGTCTCTGCCTCCTTGTTCATGAAATGACAGGAAATTGATCCGTCCTGCAGGGTGAGGGCCAGAGTACCCTGGAAACACTTTATCTGACCTCCCTTGCTCGGTGTCTGGTTCTCGGTAGCTGCTCAGAGTTACCTTGTTTCTTTCTTAATTTCTTCTGGATTACTTGTCCCCTGTTTTATATGCAAGGTGATGATCTTGGGGAAGGTAAGCCACCTGCAGGGTCACGCACAGCAAAGGAGTGGCAGCACCCAGTCCTTTAACCTGAAGTCTGTCTGACTCCAAGCCACATGTTCCCCACCACATCGTGCCCTGCCCCCCACCCCTTCGCTGCTCTGCCCCACCTTGGTTCCACCCTGTCAGTCTGAGGATCAGTCTCCCCTCTGTGGGCCCTTGGTCATGAACTCTCCAGTCTTCAGGCCTCTCCCCTCCTGTATGGCTGTTTTTCCACCTTCCCTCAGGGATGTTGAGTGACTAAATGGACTGCCAGGTAGGAGCAATAGGAAAATCCTTCCAACATTAGGTGCCATTTGAGAAGGGAGCAGCTGACAAAGGCATCGAGAGATGGGAGGGTGGGGGAATGAGAGATGGGGGGGTGGGGAATGAGGTAGGGGGGATACAGCTGGCTTGTGTTGTAAGCCCTGGGAACAGAAAGGCTGGGACCTTTCATCTTTTGATCCCTAGTGGAGCCACCAGACGGTCTGGCGTATGGCTCAGGAAGGGCTTGCTAAGCAGATATGAACTTAAAGGCAGCAGCGTCCCTGGCAGACACCCACTGTGCAGAGCAGCGCTGGGGAGGCTGTCACCTGGACCCAGTTGTGCGGGTGTGGTGATGGAGTGATCATTCTTTCCAGAGGGGGGTCTCAAGCCCCAGCCCTCAGCTAGG
>PVJN01056070.1:0-12871 GCA_004026805.1 Lasiurus borealis | reverse complement strand
TCCTGCCCCTCCCTCCCCCCCCCCGGGGAAGCCCGGCAGAGTGTCACGCTGGCGTCTGACTGTCCTTTATGTTTGGTTCCACCATCTCACACACAGCAGCACTGACAGGTAACTCAGCACCACTGTCACATCCCACAGTGACAGTTGAGGCGTTCTTCTCCCCCCACAGGGCTGCTTGAGCCACAGAACAGGAGACGCACGGTTCACTTGGCTGCTTGACCTTATCACTCAGCAGAGGAGGGGACAGAATGGAAAGGAACGGGGGTCACCTTGGCCCCCTCCCGCCCTCAAGGATTTCCTCCTCAGCCTCCCTGACAGATGGCAGGCAGCAGGGACTTGGCCCTGCCAGTGAGAGAGGCTCGCTGACTCCACTCAAGGCAGCTCCTCCACTGGAGTTAAGTGATTCACCAGGAAGTGCTCCGATATACTCCACAGAAGCCAACTCCCACCCTTGGCGTCCGTGGTGTTCTGGAACAACCCCAAAACAATCCTGATCCCTGTTTTCCATAACAGCCCTTCAAATAATATGTCATAGAATTTTTTTTATAACTATCTTCCTCAGTTTTCTAACCTATAAAATGGGGATAATCACCCACACCTCAGAAAGTTTGGGAGATGATAAAATGAGAAAATAAAAGTGACTACAGTAGCACCTGGCATGTGATACTTAATTTCTAAAGGAATAACTATTAACAATGGTTATTTCTGGTGGGTAGAATTTAAGAAAGGCAGAAGGTTTTTACTTCTTTGTGTTTTTTTTCTGAATTTAATTTTTGTAGTATTACTTCTATAATTGAAAGAATAAAGATATATGCACTTAAACATCCACTATCCTAATATACAATAGCTTTATTTTTCATGTATGTGTGAGGAGAAAAAGCAAGCTGGGCAGAGAGTGGCAGAAACCATGGCCTCTGTCATGTCAGCTGGCTCAGCGCCCTACCCCTACGCATGTGCCCTGCACCACAATCCAGGTGAGGGATGCAAGAGGCTCTCGTATGGGCCCCACCATGGGGCTAACAGCTGAGTCCAGGCGATAAGAGGAAAAGCATACACCCATGATGTAGAGGAAACCACTACAAATAAACACGTGAATGGAGAAGATCCAAATGCTGTTATAAAAGGAAGCTGAAGCCTAACCAGTATGGCTCAGTGGCTGAGAATCAACCCATGTACCAAGAGCTCACTGGTTTAATTCCTGGTCAGGCACGTGCCCAGGTTTCAGGCTTGGTTCCCATCAGGGGGAGTGCAGGAGACAGCCAATTGATGATATTTCTCTCTCATCAATGTTTCTATCTTTCTTTCCCTCTCTCTTCCACTTGTTCTTTAAAAATAAATAAATAAATAAATAAATAAATAAATAAATAAATAAAAATACCCTAGCCAGTTTGGCTCAGTGGATAGAGCGTCGACCTGTGAACTAAAGGGTCCCAGTTTCAATTCCAGTCAAGGGCACATGCCTGGGCTGTGGGCTCGATCCTCAATAGGGGGTATGCAGGAGGCAGCTGATCAGTGATCCTCTCTCATCATTGATATTTCTCTCTCTCTCACTCTCCCTCCCTGAGATCAATAAAGATATATAAAAAATAATAAACAAATAAATAAAAAATCAATAACAATTATTTAAAAAAAGAAAAAAGAAGGTGGAGTGAAACAAATTGGGAACCTGGGAAGAAGAGTGAAAGATACCCAGTTTCTATGTGGGGGGAAGGGCAATGCTTAGCTGAAGCAAAAAACCAAGGCTGGGAAAACCAGGAAATGCACTCTGTTAGCTGGTGCATAACTGGTGATGTCCTAAGAAGCTCTGCTGCTTGACTGGTGCCACAGGTCTCACCTATAGACCTTGCTGTGAGGCTCTATGTGTGCTTCTGAACCCTAATTCTGACCTCTCCCCAGCTGCAGTTTCTTCATCAGTCAGAGCAGGGCTTCCTGAATTGTCTTTCAGTCCTCATATTCCAAGCCAGAGTAAAGGACATTCTTTTTCAGGAAGAGCCACTCAAACAGGTCTCGGGAGCTGTGGGAAGTCCTGCTGGGGGGCAGCCAGGCCTGAGGGCCCGGTGTCCGGGCCTCAAGTCCCGCCTATCACCACTTGGAGGGCAGGTCAGATTACAGAGCTGCTGCTGAACGTGAGAGAGAGCCCCGGCGGTTCCAGAGCAGAAGAGGGATGAGACCAGAACGCTTATGCAAGATGCAGCTGTGTGACAGGTGTGTAAGAGAGATTTGGAGGAGGCATGGCTGCCCCAGAATTGGACAACAAAGAAATGGTGACTTGAGGAGAGATGCTGAAGGAGAACTGATAGAACTTGGTGATAGAGAACTAAGGAGAAAAAATAATGTGAGGAAACAGCAGGGTTCGCCTTGCTGTTGAGATGTGGAAGAATGCTGGGGCGCCAGCAGCACAGAGCACATGGGAAAGGGTCACACTAGGAAGGGGCTGAGAAGGGACGCATGCATAATGCGCTGTTGTCAGCTGCATGCTGTGCTGTTTCGAGAGGACTCCTCTGAACCTACCATCAATCCGGCTGACCAGCTCTTCCAGCGCCTTGACCTTCTTCTGGATCCCTGGTTGTGCGAAGGTGTAGTTATCCTGCAAATGACACAGAGCCCAGGATAAGCAAGACTCACACAGCTGTACTATTACCTTAAGTCCACAGAAACATACGTAGCGGCACAAGCAGTTTTCCAAAGCCGGTGCTGGTGTTTGGGAGAACAGAGGGGTCTACAGCACAGCAGTTTGTGAAGTCTAACAAAGCCCTGCTCTATGGAGGCGAACCATGGCTCAGGAAGCAGGGGTGTGCTCTGACGACAAAGCCAAAGCAATAGGGAGACTTCCTGAGACTCCAGGGGATGCCAGACTATTGCTTTTTGAAAGCTATAATGCTAATGAAAGAGGCAGAGATGGATGGATCAAAACAGGAGGCGCCGTGCTGTGTGGGGAGCTGTTTGATGCAGACGAGCAGCAAGGAACCCAAAGGTCCGCAGGACCCCAGGCATCCAAGGGCAGACTCAGCCCACCTGGATGCCGTCCAGCAGCTTGCTCATGCACCAGAAGCTGTCGGCTTCAATGCTGCGCAGCACATCCTGAGACAAATTGGTCACGTCAAAGTTCTCCACATCCTCTTCTGTAAAACAAAAGGTGGAGAGAGTCCAGAGGTCTTCTCTAAAAAAATGAAGAGAGAAAGATAGAGTCTAGTATCTTCAACAGGATCCTGGGACCAGGGAGAGCCAGGAGAACCTAATGCCAAGGGGCGGAGCCTGCCCTCCTCCAGTCAGGTGGGCAAGGCCCAAGAGAGTTCCCGAGGACCTCATTACAAGTCCACTGAGTCCACAGTATCTTTCTCTTCTCCTGCACTTATTCATTCAGTTTTAGGAAAAGATACTTCAGGCCTCATGTTCAATGAGCAATGGACCCAGCCCCTTGAACATGATCTAGAAAAAAATTACTTGATTTCAGTGAGCTGTCTGGTTCACTCATATGTAGTGAGAACAGCTGGGATCAGATAGCTCCATAGTTCAGTTTTATTTTTAGTTTTTTTAAAAAGAAATTAAAAAATATATATTTTTATTGATTCCCAAGAGAAAGAGAGATAGAGAGAGAGATAGAGAGAGAGAGAAACATCAATGATGAGAGATAATCATTGATTGGGTGCCTCCTGCACGCCCTCTACTAGGGATGGATCCCACAACCTGGGTATGTGCCCTGACCGGAAATCAAACGATGAGCTCCTGGTTCATAGGCTGATGCTCAACTACTGAGCCCTGCCAGCTGGACTTTAGTTTTTATGTGTTTGTTTTTTTGTTGTTGTTGTTTTAAAATATCTTTTTATTGTTTTTAGAGAGAAAGGAAGGAAAGAGGCCCTGAGTTCTTTGCCAAAGCCCTGTCTGAAAGTAGGACATTCACTGCAGCCCTAGAACTGCAGAGACACAGGCAACTGACAAAACTATTCAGAACCCAGCCCTTTCACTTATGAGAATTACTACCCGGACTTACAACTGAACCTCCTCGAGATAACATGTAACAACTCTCAGGTTCTGCTCCTGTATAAACAATATTTAAAAAATACATATGCTTTTATTGATTTCAGAGAGAAAGGGAAAGGGAGAGACGGAAACATCAATGATGAGAGAGAATCATTGTTTAGCTGCCTCCTGCACGCCTCCTACTGGGGATAGAGCCTGCAATCCAGGCATGTGCTGTAACAGGAATGCGAACTGTGACCTACTGGTTCATGGGTCAACTCTCAACCACTGAGCCAACCAGTTGGGCTATAAACAGCATTTTTAAATAGACTTTAAAGACTGTAGAAACCCTTTGGGGAGGGGAAATGTTTTATCAAAAAAGCTATGAACCTGGAAACAACCTAGAAGTCCAACTGGAAGTGCAGACATATGTAAATATATGTTAATACATATACAAAGCTAACAACAGGGCCTGGCACACCATAGGCATGATATAGTTTTAGATGTAGCTTAATATGAATTGGTAATAACTTGGGAAAGTATGTCACTGTGTTAGGGAAAAAAGCAAGGTACAGAATTATGTACGGAATACTCTCAACCACTTACTGTACATACAATATTTACATGTGCTGACACAGCACAGTAGAAAGACAAAATATCACAAGGTTTACAGGATATATTCCCTAGGTGGGAGAGATAAAGGATTTTTAGTTTTGTTAAGCTATATTAGACTTTTCAGAATTTCTATAATAAGCATAATTTTTATAGTCAGGAGAAAAATATATATACTAGAGGCCGGATACACGAAATTCGTGCAAGAGTAGGCCTTCCTTCCCCTAGCTGTCAGCTTCAGCTTCCCTCTGGCACTCAGGACCTGGCCTTCCTGCTGGCCGCCAGCAGGCACTCAGGACATGGGCTTCCCTCACAGCCCCGGCTTCATCCAGAAGGATGTCTGGTCTAATCAACATATTATTTTATTATTATAGATACTATTTTAACAATTAACTATTAACAATTGACTACTCCTGCCTTTGATCATAAAAAAAAAAAAAAGAAATAAAGAAAGCTTGCAGAAAGGAAGACTTCAGATAATATATAAAGGTCCATTTGAGAAATCATTTTAAGAAAAAAAAAAAATCCTTCCAAGAAAGGATTTCCCCTAACTTAATACTTATTACACTGTATTTTTTTTGGGGGGGAGAAGGGGGGCTATATAGACACTATTAATTTAGTTAAATGGTCCTGGGCTCTGAGACCCAGCTCAGAATCTCCTGCCCTCTTTGTTCTGTTTCATCTCTAAGGCCTGGAGTGTGGCTGCATGTACTATATTTCACTGCCCCACATGTGCCTCCCCACTTTATGTGTCCATTCCCCTGGGACAGGTATCCAGGTGTCTCCACTCTCACTACCACAAACACTCCCCAGAAACTGTCCCCTTACACCAGGTGAGAGCTGCGCTTAGCCCCGGTACCGCCAGACCTTTGTCCAGGACCAGGCTCCCAGCAGCACAGAAGAGGGCGCAGTGCTCGCGCTAACCATCCCAGACCTCCCTCTGTATGAGAGTGTTTCAGACAAAAGTAAAAGCCACAGGAGGGCTCTGGGCAAAACCACTGCCACTGCTCACACACGTGCCCACAGGAGGACCCGGTGCTGCCCAGGCATGTGAAGGTCTTTCCTACCACGGGTGGGCGCTCTATACTTGCAGAGCACTGCACCGGACATGTCACATGTAGCGGAGTGACAAAGAAGAAAGGCTTGAGCTCCTGACAACGACGGGGACACAACACCATATTAGCCCTGGTGATTTGTGGCTTTTGTCAGGCAGAATAGCATGCTGATTCAGAGCATGGACTCTGAGCCAGATTGCACAGCTCAAACCCCGACTCCCGCACTCACTGTCTATGTGGGTTTGGCAAACGACTTTACCTTCTGAGTCTTATTTCCTTATCTGTTAAGGTGGTCTTTCCTACCAGTGTCATAGAATAGTATAAGGATTAAGTAAATTAATATATAAAAATACTAATAGTGCCTGGCACAAAATAAGCATTATGTAAATGTTAGCTTGTATTATTATTATTAAATGAGGAATAAATAAATTCTTATCTGGTTTTAGCCTCAGTTTTTTTAAATTAAATTTATTGGGGTGATACTGATTAATAAAATTACATAGGTTTCAAGTGCACAATCCTGATATATTATCTGTATGTTATACTGTGTACCCACCAGCTTAAGCCAAATTTTCCATCGCCATACATTTAACCCCCTTCCCTGGCCTCCGTCCCCTTCCTTCTGGTAGCCACCACACTGCTGTCTGTGTCTATGAGTTTTTGTTTGTTCATTTGTTGCTTTTCAGATCCTTATTTTGGATCCCTGTTAGTCATGTCCAAACTTAACCTAATTCCAAAATGTACCTTAAAAATAAGTCAATTTTTAGTTTCCATTTCCACCATTTAGTCTTTAGAAGTAGTTCTAACAGCATGGGGTCTTACATTGGCAAGATGCCACTCTTGGAGTCTGCAGGCTGATGCTCTATCCACTGAGCAAAACTGGTTAGGGCATGATGCCACTCTTTGTAACTGCCAATTCCAAACATTTAACTGTCTGTCCAGGGAGCAAAAGGACCAACATACAGATGCTGAGCCCTGTCTGTTGTTTTGGGGCTGTTGCTTCCCCATGTTCTGCCCTTGTGCCAGGCCTTCCCTTTAGCCCTTTACTTTTGCAGGCAATGGGACAGTTCACCAACACTTCGAGAGCAGAAAGAGTTTAGTTGTAGTGTTCTGCCTGCTGGGAGGATAAAATTCACACATTCAGTCAAAAACTGTGAGCTGAGCACACCAGCAAAAAGCAGCAGAGGCAGGGAGGCCCAACTCTCTGAAGGGCCTCATTCAGCATAAACAGTCTGTTCAGAAGGATCATTAAACGTCCCACTTGAGGAAATTCAGCATCTAATTGAGCTGGAGTGGGAAACTATGTCAGCAATGCAGTCTCAAATAAGGACAGTGTCTTTGGTTGTTAAAGACATACAGCAGTCAGGACTCAAACTGGTGGGAATGAGATTTTAAGGAATATTGTATGGTTATTTTAGGAGGCAAAGCATCCAAAAAGAGGAAACTCAAAGCTCCTTATAAAAATCAAATTGCCCAGTGTGGGCTTGCCAAGAACATGCCCACTTATTAGCTAATAAAATGTACTTGAGTTCTGGTTACTATCGAATGTTTATTTTTCTGAGAACTCCAAGTCTTGGCCTAAAATCAGCCTCACACACACCTCAAGCGCTCCTTAACAGCTTTGGGGAAAAGCTGGTTTTCCTTAAACTGACAAGAGGAACCTGTGCACTCACTGCTCTAGGCATTTCCCAGGAGCCATCGGAACTGGGCAACCCCACACTGTGGCACCGGGTCAGAAGATGAGCCTGATGCAGGCCAGATTCTGGCAGCTGCAGACGAGGTCTCTTCCCCAGACTACTTGAGTCCTGTCTTTGTTTTTTTCTAAAGTCAACTCATAAGAATATCTTACATTGTTTCAGATGACAAAAGTAAACTAATTGAGAAAAGGAAAATGTAAACTTTTCGGCCATACATCTAAAGAATCTCATAAAACAGAAACTGACATTTTTCATCCAAAAAGTTTTTTAAAAAGTGTCAAGGAATTCATGCAGTTCCTGAATGCAATGATTTTTAAGTAGTTCAACTGCCATAAAAATGTATGGCTGGGTATTATTTGCTTAGTATTTTCAGGCAGGTATGTGACAGCAACGACTGCAACAAAGATGCCATCACAAGCCTCAGTATGGAAAGGGCCCTCCTCTAATGTCAGGAAAGTCAAGCCACCACAGAGGAAGGAGAGTGGGCAGAGCTGGTCTCTCCCAAGGAGGAGGTCAGAGGAAAGACTTCTGAGGTTACTACAGAGCAGAGTCTAGAGCAGTGGTTCTCAACCTTCCTAATGCCACGACCCTTTAATACAGCTCCTCATGTGGTGGTGACCCCCAACCATAAAATGATTTCCATTGCTACTTCATAACTGTAATTTTGCTACTGTTATGAACTGTAATGTAAATATCTGATATGCAGGATGTATTTTCATTATTATAAATTGAACATAATTAAAACATAGTGATTAATCACAAAAACAATATGTAATTATATATTGTGAAATATTTATTTCTAATTACAAATAAATGAAATTTTGTCTTGAATCATGGTGTAGCATGGGCAACAGTCTTAATATAACAGTAAACTACATTGCTACATTTTGCTACACCAAGGAGCGGTGTGTTGGTTCCTAAGACCATGGGAAATATGTGTTTTCCGATGGTCTTAGGCGACCCCTGTGAAAGGGTCGTTCGATCCCCAAAGGGGTCGCGACCCACAGGTTGAGAACCATTGACCTAGAGGAAGGTGGCTCTATATCACGAAAATCATGTACTAAACTGTGTGAGAGGAGATGTGCTGTCTTAAAGACACAGAGAAGCAACTGACCCTGGATTCCTCCTGACTCTGTACCTGTCAATCAGGGTAGTGACTAAAAGTTGGACATTAACTCAGATTAACAGATGGGCTCTGGCTATACACTACCCAGTGTCATGACACCCTGGGTAAAATGAATTAAAAAAAAAATACCACCAAATTTTCTCTATTTCTGTATTACTTTTATTTACCAAGCGTGAGAGACTGCTTGTTAACTGGGCCTCTTGTACTGACTGTAGGATCCAGTCCTAAAAGATACTTACAATTTTTGTCTATATGAAATTATATGAGCCCAAACTCTGAGTATTCAGATTATGGAGGCAAGGAGAGCAGGTTCAGCATACACCTAACTTTCAAGGACCTGCCCAAAGATCACCCAAGAGATGGGCGGCATGTCACAGTGTATGTGAACGAGCTCTGGGAAATCCTGGTCCCCCCGAGGCCAAGGTCAGCTGCTCAGAGGCTCCTCATTAAGCTACATCTTGAATGTGCTGGCTACCGGATTTTTCCTCTGTTAATTTCTCACTTATTCTTGGGTTTGGACGAGACTGAACAAGCAAGTGAGCAAGCATGCACATGTCCCTCATGCCACGCGCCAGGGAGAGCAGGCTAGGTCTCAACCCAGAGACAAGCCACAACTGACTTTGGAGTCTTCCCTCCTCCATGATAGTAAATTCAGCACTGGGCATCTCATCAAAGGCACACACTGCTTTCAAATGCCAGCAGAAAGTAGCTCGCGCCACACTATGACTGGCTGTCTCCAGATCCATGTCCACTGCTGGGAAGAGCCTCTAACAGCCCTCAGCTGCCTGTCACAGGGAGGTTGCCTCACTGTGAAGAGGGGCCAGGAGGCATCTTGAGGAAAGTGTCAGAGTCCCAATAGGGTGAGTGCCAACAAATTCAGCATCAGCTCCACCCTCAATTCCCTCCAGACCAATAGCATTAAATAGGGAATGAAATATCCTTACTGCATGATTCAATTGATCAGGTATAGAGGTAGGTAATTTCTGCAGTGCCAGAAGTGTTCCATGTCCTGATATGAGTGCTGGTTATTTATCGGAAATTTATCAAGCTGTGCATGTATGATACATGTACTTTAAAATATGTATGTTATATTACAATGTAAAGTTTACATTTAAAATTTTTTTAATCCTCAACCCAGGACAGGCCTTTTAAAACTGATTTTAGAGAGAGGAAGGGAGAGGAGACAAGGAGGGAGGAAGAGGGAAAGAAACATCGATGCAAGAGAGAAACATTGATCAGATGCCTCCCCCTTCCACCAGACAACCCAGGTATGCACCAGACCGGGAATTAAACCCACGAACCCTCAGAGCACAGGATGACACTTCAAGCAACTGAGCTTCACTGGCCAGGGCTAAAGTTCACATTTAAAAAAGGAAAAGAGAAAGTCCTCATAAGGCAATAATGAAATCCCACCATTAGTTTTTCCAGTTTTATCTTTGGCATCCACACGCCATCAGACAGGGAAGAACAGGACTGGCAGGGTGGGTACCACATGCAGAGTTGAGTGTGAGTGAAGAATGAGGCCTCCCAGTGATTGAAAGCTGGGGGCTGCTGTATAATCCACAGCCCAGAAGCAAGACATGGCAGTATGTGGGGCATTTAATATTAACTTATCTTCTCTGAAATTTTGACGGGCTTGCCCCCTTGCCTCCTTCAGGGCTTTGCTCAGACATCTCTTTGCTCACTCCTGTTTAAAGCCTGCTCCTATTCCCACTCTTACCAATGTCATACTTCTGTCCTTTCCTGCTTTGCTTTCTCTGTAGCACCATCACAACCCAACTAACACCTACTTTTCTACTTACTGTGTTCTGTAGGAAAGGGATTTCTTTTTACATGTAATTTACATACAGCTGACTACATATAAGTGCACAGTTCTGTTTTCACACATGTAGGCTTCTGTGCAAAAGTGCCTCCACCCAAATAGAGAATGTTGTCATCACCAAAGCAAGTTTCCCAGGCCCCTTCCCAGGCAGCCTCCACCAGTCAAGCACTGTTCTGGTTTCCATGGCCCCAGGTCATTTAAATTATATGTAAATGAAACCACACAATGTGTACTTCCTTTGTGCAATATAATGGTTTTGATGTGGTTTCTTCCATGTTGTCGCCTTTAGTCAGTAGTTTGTCCTTTCTTATTGCTGAGTACTTTTCCAATATATGATTATCCATTTTCCTGTTAACAGATATTTAGATTGTTTACAATTTTTGTCTATATGAATAAAGTTGCTGTGAATATTGTTGTACAGCCTTTTAGGATAAGCTTTCCTTTTCCTTGAAAAAATACCTAGAAGTAAACGGCAAGTTTTTGCCTACTTTGTTTACGTGCACACCCCCATTGCCTAGCCCAGGATATGCGCTCAATAAAAACTTGCAAACGAGTAATGGTTCTCCATCTCCATCCCTCAGCAGGGGAACTTTTGGCTAACCCAGCACAGTACCGGAGCATTGTATGTGATTCACTGCCCTCCGGTGGCCAAGCCCAGCAAAGCCATACTAATTCCTGGATATCTTGCAAAGTTCTCACAATCTTTTCATTCTCTCATTGCTCTAGGTATGTGGAATGCACATTTGGGAGACAAAATGAAGGCACTGGGAATATAAGGATGTTTATAAATAGTCTCTGGCCTCAAAGGATCATAGTCTGGTGGCAGAGAGCAGGAGGGAAGCACAACCAATAACTTGCATTGTGGAAAGTGCTACAACTGCAATGTAAGTGTTATTATGCCAAAAGTGCCACTGGGGGATAGAGGCCAGGGGGAAGTCTCAGCACAGGCTTCTAGGGGAAAGGGGAGTCTTAAAGGAGCACAAGTATTACCCTAGGGCAGTGATAAGAAAACTGCAGCTCTCGAGCCACAAGCGGCTCTTTGGCCCCCTGAGTGTGGCTCTTCCACAAAATAACGCGTGCAGGTGCGCATGTATAGTGCAATTGAAACTTCATGGCTCATGCGCAGAAGTTGGTTTTCGGCTCTCAAAAGAAATTTCAACCGTTGTACTGTTGATATTTGGCTCTGTTGATTAATGAGTTTGCCGACCACTGACCTAGGGGATAAAAAGATGGTGCAGAACAAGGAATGATTTAAAATGTCAATGCAGGATTGCTGAGCTTAAGGGGTGATGCCGGGCATAGCTCACCCAGGGCCTAGCACGACAACAGCTAGGGAACCTGGACATTTTCACCCGTAGGTGATAGGATGCTACTGAAGGGCTTTAAGTGGAGGAACTACATGGGCAAGCGTGTGCTTAAATGGTGTGGAAGATGGGTTTGAAGAAGATGTAATTGGAGATGAGGAAACATACTTGGCCATTTCAGCAATCCAGGCCTGAACTAGACCAGTCATAGGATAAATAGAGAGGGAAACAGCTTCCAGAAATACTTAGCACATAAAATCATCAAAGCTTTGTAACTTACTGGATATGAAGAATGAGAAAAAAGAATTACCAACACTTCTTAGCATTTCTGACTTAAGAGACAGAAATGCTGCTGAGGGGAAGGGGTGGCTGGGTAAGGGGAGGAGAGGAGTCAGTCAAACACCGCATCTCAGGAGCCAAGGAGAAGCAAGGACAGCCAGCTGTTCACAAACAACTATCCCCCTTCATCTTTGATGACTAGACCCCTAAGAGTACTGGCTACCTGGAATACAGAATGTTTTCCAACTGCACTGGCACATAGTTACAGACATAAGACTAAGTTCAGAAGAAAGAGACTTTAGCTCAAGCATCACATACTTCAGAAGTATCCTTAAAGAAAAGGAGCCAGCCTTTCTCCTTTTACTCCTCCACCAAGCTAGAACTCACAGCTATGCTGGGTCACGAGAAGGAAGCCACCCTCTGAGAATGTAGAACAAGAGAAGGCAGCCTGGACCCCTGATGTCTGTGAGCAGCATATAAGTTCTGTACTACTACTAACCTCTTGACTTTTAATGTGAGAGGAAGCAGCTTTTCTTTCCTGGGTAAGGTACTTAAGGTGTTTGGAGTTTCCTGTCACATGTGGCCCTTCCTAGATGGACTTCAATGCAAGTGGGAATGTTCATGCAGGGAACCAGGTACATGTGAGAAGTAGGGGAAAGCCTGCCTCAGTGGGAGGGAAACGGAGACTCCCAACGGCATTGAACCCCTTATCCTACAACAATAAACCCCAGATCCAGCTGAAACTCATACGGGGGGAGTTTGGACTGTGAAAAGGGAGAAGTGCACGGAAATTTAGGGGAGTCTCAAAAGATCTAGTGATGTGCATGGCACTGCACGCAGAGGACCGACTGCTGATTGTGCCGCTGGCTTTTGCGAGTGGTGGGAGACAGACCCTCCCAACTGTGCCACTTCTAACTCCACTAAACCCCAGTTTCGGATGAAACCCTGGGGACTCAGACTCATATGGTCCCGGAGCACAAGGGAGCTGGAGGGTCAGCAGTCTAGAGGCACAGAGA